>JBBMEF010000018.1:10052506-10066656 GCA_037832685.1 Sicyos baderoa | reverse complement strand
TTTATGCTGATTGTTTTTCATTAGGAACACAAGAGAGGGAATAATTGATCCATAAATATAGTGTTTATTCCCAACAATCAATTCATTCGATTGAAGCCCATCATTTTTGTTAACCTTATAACTAAATGTCAAATTCTCCAATTAGCTACCCTTCAAAGTTTATTTTAATATTTATGTTTATTTTTGTGTTTGTTGTTTTTCAGTTGCTGTGGTCAGAAGAAAAACGAATTGATAAAGGGAATTCTAATATGGTGATGTTTGAGCAATCCTTTCGAAAGAGACTTCGTTCCTCCACGGTTTTGAAGCTATTTTCTTATTTTTTGGTGAGTTCTTGTTCGTTAATAGTCTTCATATCAATAGATTTAACTGGATTGAATCCGTTTTTGTCATATTCAAATTTTTGTTCTTAAATTTTTAAACTTTTTTTCCTTTTTTATTATTTATAAAAAGAGAAAAAGAAAAAACCTTTAAATTTATTGTGTAAGCCTCTCTAGTCCGAATTAAGAACTAACTTTATCAGAGAGGCAACACAATTGAAACAAATCTACCTCTAATTTAGTGGTTAAAATACCCTTTTTGTCTATAAATTTTGAAGTTTATTCATTTTAAGTTCATCTACTTTTAAAGTCTAATTTTAATTTTTGAATTTTAATTTTTGAATTTTAATTTGATGATTCAACTTTTAAATGTCTAAATTTAATTCATGTACTAAAAAAACCTTAAACTAGTCTATATATGTAAAATTAATATTAATCAAAATTGTTTGAAAAAAATTAATAATTTTAACATGATCAAAGACAAAATATGGATATTCTTTCTAAAATTTATAGTGGAAGGTGGTAACTTTTTTTAATATATATATATCCGAAGGACTCAATATAAAACTTTTTTTTAGTTTAAGCACCACAATAGAACCAACCTCAAATTTTAGGGAATTAAAATTAAACTTTTGAAAGTATAGAAACTAAAATAAAATAAATATCAAAGTTTAGGAGCTAAAATAATAAATTTTAGGGGAATTTGCATGTATATTATAATAAGGCAAAAAAATTACATAAATAACAAAATAATGAAAATATTTACAAATATTGCAAAATCAGATTTATAGATTCCATCTATAGTGTCTGATAGACTCTATCAATAACGTCTGATAGACTCCATTAATAGTGTCGGGTAGACTCCATCAATAGTGTTTGATAGAGTCTATAAAAAAAAGTTACTATATTTGTAATATTTTTAAAAAGTTGCTATAATTCTAATGTAGAGTAGAAAATTTGCTATACAGTGTAAATTCCCTAAATTTTAACCTAATTGAATTATTGATGGAAGATCACAAATAGTTTTTTTTTTTTTTTTTTGAGTATATATAAGGGAGGGAGATAAATATCAATTCTTGAGTTCAAACCCGTGACACAAGAGTATTAAACTGGTTTACAATCAAAGAATGAAATCATTACGCCTCAATCAAATAATGAAGATCACAAATAGTTTCTTGAGACTATGTATCGAAGAACTAGTACATTATTAGAAAAATAATATTAGATAAATTACCTTTTTCTTCTAAGCCCATCTTTGCAATCTTTTGACGGTTGAGGATCTTTATGGCAACTTTATATCCTGTTAATTTATGTTCTGCAACTCTAACTTTTCCAGTGAAACCAACTCCCAGAATTCTTCCAAGCTTGTAATTCTTTAGAAACACATCAATGGTTCTATCTTCATGTCTGCCCACCTTTTCCATTTTAACCACCTTCCCAAACAACTTTTAAATAATAAATGTCACATAAATTAATGATGATCAAAATATAAAAGAACAAAACAAAACATAACACTAGCTAGTTGTAGATGTAGAATAACAGAATATTTTGTCTTGCATTTTCTTTTCTTTTTTAATAGAAATACAGATTTTTTTTTTTTTTTTTTTTTTTTGTTAAAATGCTTTTTTGATTCATATATGTTAGTTTTGTTCCTAAACTTAAAAAATGTTTTTTATTTAAAAAATAAATAAAGTTTATCCCTATGATAAATTTGAAATTAATATTAATTAAAGTTTTCCCTAATAAATATAGGAATGTTCTTTATACTTTAAAAAAATGATAGAATTAACTTATTTCTTAAATTAGATATTATTTTATGATAGAATTTATGAAGGAAATTCAAACTCATAATATTATTGTTAAAAGTGGTATTTTATCACAAAATTAGTAAGGTTAAGTAGTTTTGAAGATATTAAAAAATTATATTGATGGAGATTAAATTCGTGATATTTTGTATACTTCATTAACTAAGTATTCGAATCCTTTCCTTTTTATTTGAATAAAAAAAAAAATTCTTCCTCAACATTTCAGTTATTTATTTATATATATATATATATATATCTTCTTTAACTTTAACACTATATTTATCAAAATCTAATTTACTAATCACTTTCTCTTATAAAAAAAAACTACTAAAAGTTTCTCCCTAAAAAAAAAAAGCACATATTTGCTGAACAAACAAGCAAATAAAATTATTACTAAAATATTTATATACAATTGTTTTTTAAATAAGTTGGTAGACTCTGTTTTAAAAATTATTTTTCTCTCTCTGCAGAGTAGGATTTGAAAATTGTTAATTTCTACTAAGATTGTCTAACACCAACTAGTTACATGCTAGTTAAAAGTGGGCTTAAAATCTAATCGATCAAGAGATTACATGTTCCAATCCACAACTTTCAAATATTGTTGTTGTACTAACAAGTGAAAATATTCCTCAAAAAAAAAAAAAAAACTAGTGAAAATAGAAAAGAAAAAAATATATATTTATTTGCTGATGGAATATTCACATAACAATTTAAAAAAGAAATTAAAGAAGAACAATAATCAATTAAGAAAAGAAAAATAAACAAAAACTCAATCTAAGTAAAAATTGGAAAGAAAAAAAGATCAAAGGGGGTATGAAATTGAACCTGTGAAGATTGCTGAAGAAAAATCACTGTAAACAAATGGAAGATAGGCTGGGAGTCTCTAAAGTTGAAGACATTTTAATGGGGGAAAGGGTAATTTGGGTAATTCCAAAATTGATGAAAAAGAGAATAGTAATAGCGATGCCTTCTGTCTTTTTTTGGAATAATAGTTTATTAGCTTGATTTTGAACTTTCAACCTCCATTATTTATTTCAATATGTACATTAGAAAATTACGTTTATTAGAAAATTACACTAAGATCGAATGTGTCAGTGTCACAACAATTTAATTATTTGATTGTAAACCAGTTCAATACCAGCATCTTGGGTTCAATCTCTGGAATCGATATTTGTAATCTCTCTCCTCTAACTTGTACTCAAAAAAAGAAAAAAAAACACTAAAAATCTATATTACTTCATACTTGGGATGGTAATATAATTAGTTGACATTTTTGTAAGTAATCATCAAGAACTATGCTTTTTTAATAACAAAATAAAATATTTTAGTAGAATAACAAAAGCCATAATGAAATATGGGGACGAGATTCTGGGGAATATGACTAGGTTTTTTTTTTTTTTTGAAAGAAAACTTATGTGTATATATAATTTAATTGTTTAATGATTTAAATAATTTAATAACTTTGAACTATAGGTATGAATAATTAAATAATTTGATAAGACTTTTTATTGGTAGAAAGATACTTTCTTTTACTCATAAAATAAATTCTCAGTTTCCCTTTTAGCCACTAACAGGATGAGAGGAAAAGCGCTTAATTATCTTAGCATTTTCATTGATGCTCTTTAAATAGAGTTTTCATTTATAAAAAGCAGTTAAGTAATTATCTTTAACTATCTAGCTAAAAGGGGTTACAACATTAATTATTAATTAATGTACAAAAATATCTATGGGTTCCTTAAAGGATCCCCAAATATCACAGTGTATTAGATCAAAAATAGATCAAAAATATTAGTGGCAACTTTTTAATACTAAAAGGGAAATGCAATCTTCTTTGTTTATCAAAGGGACAAATAAGACAATGTAAGTCATGAACCCTTGTAAATTGCAATACATTCTTCATCAAATCTAAACGCCTAGTGGATAAGTGGCCTAGCCTATTATGCCATGTTACAACACTTGTAGCACAAGCAAAAATAGAGTAATTTGTATTAAGCAAATATAGACCATTTTTGGCAGCTACCCTTGCCAATCATCTTCAAACTGATTTTGTTCTGAAGGAAACAACATTTTGTAGTAAATTTGATATTATACCTGCCAGAGTTCAGGAGGAAACTAACGGAAATCAAATAGAAGAAGAATTATGGTACAAACAATACATTAGTCAAGACTAATTCTTCATTCAGACGGATATCACCAATGTGTGTAACCGTGACTCTGTGTGAAGTAGACATAACTATTGAAATACCATTAATCCAACGCAAATCATGGAATAAGTGTTGTTCATTACAAATATGTCGAAAAGCACTCGAATCAATAAACCAATGTGTAGGTTTCAAACCTGTAGAAGAGGACGTAGAAAAAATACATGTAACATGTGATACTGCCCCCACTGTTTCAGACTTGGTAGAATGGATCTTAGAATTCAAAAATTCATCTAGTTAAGTGCATTTGGAAACACTGAGACCGTTCAAGATGCTAGCAGAAGTTGCCTGAGAAACTACATTCGAAGAAGTTGATTCACTTGTGACCCAGGGGTAAAATTCTTTGATTACAATGAGTGCAATAAGGTCTGTCTTTCTTGTGATAACTTGTATCGAAGTCTTTCTTGGATTGTTCAGAAACAACAACGCCATTGGATCAATTGGAGTTGGACCTTGGCCAACAGCTTGTTGACGTTGATCTTGGCTAACAGCTCGTTGAACGATCAAGGAGAAAACCTTGTTGATTGAAGGTATCGGTTTCATTAGCAGAATTTGAGTTCTTACAGCCCCAAAAGAATCGTTTAATCCCATCAGAAAAATCAGGGTAAATTTAGATTGTAGATAATCTTGTAGATATTTATTCGCGCTATAATTATCAAGCCGAAATTCACAAAGATCTTGCCAGATTGTCTTCATCTTTGTGTAATATTCAATGACAGATGGACTTCCTTGAACAGTAGTCACCAATTCTTTCCTCAACTGATATGTTAGTGGGTTCATTGCTTTCTTTATAGGTCTCGGTCAACTCATCCCAAATTTCCTTAACTGAACCAATATAAACAAAATAAAATATTTTAGTAGAATAACAAAAGCCATAATGAAATATGGGGACGAGATTCTAGGGAATATAACTAGGTTTTTTTTTTTTTGAAAGAAAACTTATGTGTATATATAATTATCCAAGATGTTCTTGGAGGCAGAATTGATTATCCAATGTTCTTGGAGACATAATTGATTATAACTCATGAACCAGTATAAACGATACTAGCATCAATGTTCTTGGAGACATAATTGATTATCCAAGATGCGATAGTATCATTGTTACACTTCCAGGCAATCGCAAGCTTTGGATCTTTGGGTTTCTCAATGTCCCCAGTGAAAAAACCTTCTTTAATTTTGCCCGAAAAGGCAATACAAATCGCCTTCTTCCATGAATTGAAGTTTTATGCTCCAATGGGCGGCTGCGAAACTAGTTTGAAAGATCCACTTTAATTTGAATTCATGTAATAGGTATTGAAGGTTGTATCAAGATTGTGAGACGAATCGGCGACGTCGTTGGGAGTAACTTCTTCACTTGCCATTTTAAGAGAAAAAAAAATGGAGAAGAGAACAACGAGTGAGTCTTGGTAGCTAAAGAAACTTATGCACGCTCTGATACCTAACAGGATGAGAGGAAAAGCGTTTAGCTTAGCATTTTCATCGATCCTCTTTAAATAGAGTTTTCATCTATACCAAGTAGTGAAGTAACCATCTTAACTATCTTAACTAAAAGGGGTTACAACAGTAAAAATAGAACAAATATATATAATTGTAATTACATCAATAGCCACAACTATATTTTACCGCCTCTGCGTTGGTTTCCCGCGCCATCTGAAATTGTGAGATTAAATGTGGATGGTGTGAGTTTGATATTGAAAGATTCTTTAAGTTCAGAGCTGAAACTCAGGCGTTTCTCTGTGGAGTGCACTATTTTCGAAGTTGGAGTTCTTTATCAATGGTGGTTGAGTCTGATTGTAGAAACGTTGGTTTGGCTATAAATGGTTCAACATCACAGCGTTCATAGGCGGGTGTCTGCCTGGATGAAATTGCAGATTATTTTCACCAACATCCCCTTAATTCTATGATATGTATTCATCGAAGTTAAACCATCATGATGAGGCCCAATGATCAAAGAGAGCTTTGAGATCTTTAAAGTGATGAGTTCAATCCATGGTAGTCACCGACTCACCTTACCTAGGAATTAATTTCCTATTTTGATATTCAAATATTGTAGGGTCAAACGGTATGTACCGTGACATTAGTCAAGGTGCACACAAGCTAGCCCGGACAATCACGGATATCAAAAAATTTAAAAATATGTATTTTGCAAAGTTGTCAGGTAGTGACGGGTACGTCCCAGTAAACATCCTTGATTGGAAACCATCTCTTCCATGAAGATAGACCAAAAACAATGTAGATTTCCTAATCCCATTCTTGTATTTGAAAATAGAGAAACCAAAAGGTTAAGAGCAGGAGAAGAAGATTAAAATTGAAGCACATTGAAGTGCTGTTTTAGATACAGTAATTAGCTCGATTGTTCTTGTCGAAAGTCGCGGTATACATGCCATTTCTCATACCTTTGAGGCTCTGCTAAAACGGGTCTAAGACGAGGTGAACTTGTGCAGTCTGAACAGCAGCATCCTCTCAACTCATTCACACACTCTTTACAGCATCTGAAACCAGAAAAAAAAACTCATTGCATTATCAAAAACCCATTTAGCTTTCAAAAGAGATGGCCACTAATGATTAAACATCAGGAATGAATGAATGTAGCTAAAACTTGGAAAGCAGACTTACAGAAATAGTAGATTGCAGTCGAGATTCGCACAATTCCGGTGTCTTAATTGAGAAACCTGGGAATTACAGATATAGCATCTGGCGAAAGCATTATTCCCAGAAACTTGAGGTGTTCTGTGCGATTCGGCTTCGGGGTTGTAGGCGGATGGAGGCAGTGAGAGTCGCGAGTCAAACACGAACAAATTCCCAACCCATTGTTTGCTACCTTCATCTTTTAGATAATTAGAGACACCTCCTTTTAAGGTGTAAAGGTTTTGAAACCCTCTTTCCCTGCCACAATGATAACAAAGGAACAATCATTTCTTCATAGTTCATCCACAACGCCACATCAACATTGTGCCAAGATGTAAAACTTTTTTATTTTATTTGATGCTCGTGAATGTCTGAGCCAGCTTACGCACGTCTCGGCTATTCTCATGGGATGTCGAACATAGTGAATAGGTTTCTGGTAAGGATGACTGGAAAGGAAAAACAGTTATTCAACTTGCATATTACTGCCTACTGGCATCCCTTTGGAAACATCTGATAAAACTTATATGTAGAGGGAGATAGCTGTAAGGATTCTAACCTTTGGAAACATCTGATAAAACTTATATGCATTGCGTTTGTTGAATACACATCAAAATAGTATGAATATACATCACAACGGTTGTTCACTAATTTCCTACGGGTTTCCTTGGCATCCAAATATTGAAGGATCAGGTAGTATATTCCGTGAGAATAGTTGAGGTATGCGTAAGTTGAAGTTGTTTGACAATTACCAAGCATAAGCTAATTACTGCAAATGACGATAAAAATTGTACTGGAACCAACTTTCTATGATTGATCCGAAGATTATACGGATAAAAAAGTTGGTTTACCTTAGGATCGTCGAATATACATCACAACGAATACCGCCAGTGCAATACATCAATACCTCTGTCCTCTCTTTGTCTACATTTGCCAAAGGATCAGAAGCAGCATCCTAAATATGAAGGAGGCAATGCCATTAACGAACAGAAATCAGAAATCACCACTGTTCCTAAAGAAATCTCCACATGTTATATTTATTTATTTGTTTATCCCAATCAGTATCACAGCAAACAAATGCAAAAGACGGCGGTTATCCCCCTCACAAAGTGGGAGAAAAAGGTGAGTATGTTTTACTAAAAGAATGGCAAAAGATATACTAAATATCAATAGATTGATTTTTTTTTTTTTTTTTGATATTCGTGGTTGTCCGGGCCAGTTTTCGCGCACTTCGACTAATGTTACGGGGCATACCACCTGACCCTACAACATTTGGATGCCAAGGAAACCCATAGGGATTAATTTGAAATTAATTCCTAGGTAGGTGGCCACCATGGGGTTTGAACCCATCACCTTATGCACCTAAGGCCCTACTTGACCAATTGAGCTACCCCATGATGGTTGATTGATTGAAATAATTACATCAACTGAAATACAGCAAAATTTACTCTCAATTTTTTTTTTTTTGAAACAAGGGTAACTACGCCCGACCCGAGGTCAGGTACCGAGAGACATTGAAGAATGGAGACACGGAAGGTGTCTACAAATTAATGTCATAAGTAAGTCTCAAACTTGGGACCTTGAGGGGAGCACACCTTCAAAACTCAAGTTTTCAACCAACTACGCTACGCCACTCCTTGGGGACAATTTACTTTCAAAATTATTACAAGTCAACTCGGTTGGAGAAAGAGTTTCATTGGAATTAAAAATCACTTAATAAGCATACTATTTTGAGAGACTTAATAGAGAAAGAATTTGTTAAGATCCAATATTTATATTGATATCAAATAACTAAGAAAATACAAGATAGCCAAGTATTAATAGGACTTGGAAGTTTGGAACCTCCTATTCTCTAGAGAACACTTCTCTAGAGCCATAATTATTCTTCTCAATATTTGGATATCCCTTCACTTCTCAATCGTCAATCCCCTCTTATTTACAACCATATTCTCTAACAGACTCTCTAACTAATTGCCCATATACCTTATATTGATCCCAATTCCTCTAATTACCCAAACCTATCCGAATTTCAATTTTTAGTAGAATGCTAAAAGTGATGGTTGATGGCAAAGGAAAGATTTTAAAACGTTAGTCACCCGGTTATCAGGGCATAAACTTTTAAAGATGTAACTGCTAGGAATGTGTTAGGAGTGGACTTTAGGAGAATTGGGAAATAATAGAGGGATATATGAGCAAAACTTGGGGAACGAGTTAGAAACTCATGGTTATAAATAGGAGAGAAATAGTAGTGATAGGTAGGCATATTTTGAGTGATTACACTTTGGGCTTTAAGATGATTCTCCAGGAGAAAGGGTGGTTTCAAGTCCTATTCAAACTTGGGTTAATTTGTAGTCCTTTTACCTTTTATATTTCAATATATTGTCCGGGTTCTAGCTCGGGTCTTATCAGTAATGCAAATAGGTACGATACGAGCTCAAGGAATTCTAGCATTTAATTTTGCAAGAGCTGTTGCTTTTAGCGATCGACTGATTTAACGTCAACTCTTACAATATGTTGCACAGTTGACGTACCTCAGTTTCAGATAAACCAAATGATGTGCACCTAAAGCTGTCCACAGTTGGCCGCTGAGCACCTTGGAAATGACCGATGTCCCACTCGTATCCTGAATATATGCAATTATAACAAAGTGTAGTGAACACAGGGGATCAACAATGCAACTAAAAGGCTCAAATACCAAAAGCTTGAAGAACAAAGATCCTTTGTCTTAGTTCCTAAAAATCATCAAAGAGCTGTTTCAATCAAAAGTAAAAGAACTGTAGTCAAAGAATGCTAGCCAAGACTCTACCAATCCACAAATTAACTTAGAAAATTGAGTATATTAATTGCACATTGTTACTTCCGTATTGAATGGAACATGAAGAAAAATATTTAACTTTTAAGGGTCTAGTTGAGGGAATATAAACTTATACAATCATAAGCATCTTTAACCAGAAAATTAAATGAGAAAAGATTTTGGAAGAGAAGCCACGTACCATTTCTAATATCCAATAAAATGTACTTTGCATCCTTATTCCTATTCATTGTTTCCAACCTTTCTCTCCACTCAGATGGAGTTAAAGAAGTAGCTCGCTTCGATGAGTCAAGTAAAGGAAGGTGTGAAAAATCTCCTTCCAACTGGGAAAAGAAAGCTTATGAATTAGCAAATGTTTCTCCTTTCCTCTCCATATCAACAAGTTAGAACTACGTCATTCAAATAGTTGTCATGTACAGAAATATATTGATTTTCTTCGTCATACAGTTTTGAGTACTCTAGAAAGAGAACGAACTAGAAATGAAGTAACTGAGATAATAACTCTAAAGGGAGAAAAAAAAGTGCAAAAATCCAGAGTTAAACTTAGACAATGAAATTTATTCCAAAGGAAGTGTTTTTGCTCACTTGTACAAGTGAGGGCTTATAACGCAACTTCAACTTCGGAAAGGCGTGGCCATTTATTGCTGGAGAAACTTGAACTAAGATATCCGAGAATCTGGGATCTTCTCTTAACCAATTAGCATAAGCAAGAGCATCTTTTAATGGCCCACTGTACTGAACCAAGAATTATATGATTAGCATCAAAAGAAAACAGCACAGCAACAAATAAAAAACAAATAAAAGATGATTAATGGTTACAATGGACTGAGACAGTAAAACTAGTGTCATGTTTAAGGTTCAAAGATTGATACAAATATGTGTGTATATATATGTGTGTGTGTGTGTATGTGTGTGTGTGTGTGTGTGAATTATTGGATACTATACTATTTCACATGTTCATGCATATTGTAATGTTAACACACAGGCACCTGGAAATCTTGAGAATTCAAAATGCAAAAATGGATAATTGTCCACAAGTATCAATTTCAACTTCTTCTGCAGCACTCAGACAAATAAGAAAGGCCGTGCTATTGAGAATGATATTAGAATGATGTATAATGATGACATGAGATCTTGAAATAGATATATGGTTCTATAGAACAAACAATTTACTACAATGTGAGAATGTGTTGCTGCTATTCATTCGATACTCAACAAAGTAATAATATCCACAGGAAAATATTGTTCAAAATTGGAGCTTCTTAATTGGATGACTTGACAATGAGAAATCGATCAACATTTTTTCGTCGATGAAAAACCAAACATTCATGGAGGAAAAAGCAGCTACAACTACAAGTGTGGAAACTCGTTTGAAAAGACAATACTCCAATATATATCGTTTTATTTTCTAATAAGAAACAAATTTCATAGCTGAAATAAAGTTACAAAAGAGAAAATCCCAACCCCAAGACATTGGAGACTACAAAGAAACTCGCCCAATTGGCTAAATGAGTGCTTAAACTACATTTATTTAAAACAGATTTTTACAATTGCAAGAAAACTTTTCTCCAGAATGAATAGACATGTGAACAAAACTCATTCAGGAAAATAGAAACACGTATGGAAATGAAGATACCAATTGAAACACAATACCTGAGCGTTAATTCCTTGCTCATTCAGGTAGACCCTGCCATGTATATCCAAGTCCTAAACAAAAAACAACAAAGAGCACAGCACAAATTTCGCTCATTACAAATCACCCAAATCACAAATTCTAGGAGGTGTTTTTTTTTTTTGGTATTTAACGAGCTATTATAAATGAGCTTTTACGCTCTTCAAAAAATTATATCCAAACGAGCTATTGTTTTTTAAACAAGGTTAACAACGCCCGTCTCTAGGCAAGGCACGGGGAGACATCGAACGAATAGAGGCACGAGAGGTGTCTACAAATTAATGTCACAGGTGAGTCTCAAACTTGGGACCTTGAGGAGAGCATACCTTAAAAGTCCAAGTCTTCAACCAACTGTGCCACCCCTTGGGGACAACGAGCTATTATAACTACTCATTTCTAACTACTAAAAAATGACTCTTCATTCTAAAACCCCTCATTTTTGTAACCCCTCTACCAAAATCGACATCCAAACCAGTTATCGGTTGTAACTACTCTACAGAAATTCTCGCTCAAACGAGCTATTGTTAGCAACTTCTAGAAGGTGTTGATTTTAGTATTTAATGAGCTATTACAAATGAGCTTTTATAGCCCCTCTTCAAGAAAGTATATCCAAATAACTATTCATTTCTAGACACTCATTTCTAACCCCTAAAAAATAACTCCTATACAAAATTTCGCATCCAAAGGATCGATTTCTAATCACTAATCCAATTACTCATCCAATTACGATTTGGTGAAAGAAATTACCCTGACGAAGTGGAGATGCTTAGCAACCTCAGCTTGAGCGTCATGGATGAACACAAAATGGTAGAAATTAACGACAACGAAATCGTCGTCCGAAATCTGGGGAAGGAGCTGAGGATGTCGGTCGCTGTTTGGGCGCGAGATTGATAGGGAGAGTGAAAGAACGGTGGTGGGTTGAGATGTGGAGGCGGAGGAAACTGCGATTTGGCTTGGCTTGGATTTGGTGCGGCGGAGCGGAACCCTAACGGCGGAAATGGAGAAGGCGATTGAAGGGAAAATAGTTGGTATTTGGATAACAGAAATCATAGCCATGGCTGCCGCATTACAACTGCTGACCGTAGGAATGGTGCTTGGTGGTTTCACTCTGCCCCATCTCCAACTTTGGTTTTTTATACATTAAATTAAAAATTAGTTCCAATTCTTTACAATTCATCAGGAGGTTAAACATTTTATTTTTTATTTTTTTTCGTTTTTCGAGTACAAGTTCGGGGAGGGGACCAAAAATCTACGGCTCTTCTCAAATAAACGAGAGTTCAATACCCATTTTTAAAAATGAACATTTTATTAGGTAGTAATTTTTTCTTGTAAGTTTCTCTTATCCACTTAATCTTCTTCGTCATTTATGATTGACTAATTCATGTTAATCTGTTTTGTTTGTTTGAGTTGACTCTCCTCTATAAATTGAGAGATAGTTTATATGTTCATCAAGCCCAGTATTAATGTAATATAATAGAAAGGATAAAATTATCCTTTGTTCTACCGTGAATTAGAGTAATTAACTATTGGAATTGGAAAAAACAGAGGAAGAAAACACGCACATAAGCATACATACAGTATTAGTATAGTTATTTTTGTTATTTCATTTTATCCTCAAATGTTGATATTAATCGGCAGTTCTATTAATTTTAGGGTTTACTAATTTATTTTTCACATAAAAGACAACAAGCTCCTCTAGTGCTTCACGTTGGGAAGACGAATGATCAACAGACATTAGGAATCAAATCGCTATGCAATCTGGAAACACTGTAGGAGAAATAGGATGAAGAGATTTTGTACTGTCTGAAAATATCATAGGAGTGGTGGCCGAGGAAAATAACGAATGATTGATGGTAACACCTTGTACAATCATGGTACCTATCGGGTACGATTTTAAGGGATAAAATGTAACGACCCGAGAAATTGGACCGTTACTTGAAGGAGAAAGGGTTTCCTTGTTTCGTTTTCGCTTAAGGTTCGCTCTAGCGAACGGTTTGTTTCGCTTCGCTGAGCTTCGCTCTAGCGAAAGTCTTTGACGAAGTCATTCTTGACCTCGTTCAGCCGTTACGTTTCCAAACGGCTCTAATCCAGCCGTTACGTTTCTGAATCGATTCTCCCCCATTTCAGCCGTTACGAAAACGTTATCTTTTCCAGCCGAGGAGCCTTGTTCTTCATCTTCCTTTCTCTCAACCAAAAGCTAAGTTGTTCCTTGCTTTCTCTTCTCCTTCGATCAAGTTCTTCAAGCCGCGAGTTCGTCGTTGTTAAGGTAACTTTTCTGTCATTGTTTCTTCTACGGATTCGTGCTATTTGAAGGGTTGTTCTAACGACTCGAGGTTCTGTTTTCTGGGTTTTGAAAGGTGTTCTTCAGCTGTTCTTCACATTCTGTTCCAGCCCAGATTCGCTTGCTGTTCGCCAGCCTTCGCCATGACGAATTGCGTTTAGGGTTCTCATCCGATTGCTGATTGCTTGTCGAGGTCCTTCCAGCGAGTCTTTCGCCTTCTGCTTGGTGTGTTCCAGTTCAGGGTTGCGTATTGCTTCGGTAAGTTTCACTTCGTCGTTTGTTTACAGTAGTTAAGTTGTCTTGTCATTAACTAAGGTTGGTTGTTGTTTGGCTAGACTCAGAGGTCTCGGGAGTCAGTTCGCCAGCTTAGTTTCGCTTGTGGTTCGCTGCAGCGAAAGCAGTGCAGTAGCAAGATTTGGGTTTTGGTTGGTTCAGCT
>JBBMEF010000018.1:10016709-10026925 GCA_037832685.1 Sicyos baderoa | reverse complement strand
TTGAGTTGATTTAGGTCAACCCTTGACCCAACCCAACCCATGAAAATTCCATGATTTTCAACCCAACCCAACCCATTAATGTATTCAACACAACCCAACCCAACCCATTAATGTATTCAACACAATCCAACCCGACAATTTGGGTTGGGTTGGTTCAGGTTTCTCGGGTTGTCGGGTTAGTGTGCACCCCTAGTTAGACCCAACTAACGATGTTCATATATTTTTAAATGGGAAAACTAGGGAAATGACTACATCTAGCAAACAAATTAAATAAATGACTACTGTTTTTTAGGGTTAAAGTTTGTGTCTACTTTCTTTTTTTTAATTAGATTTAGTAAAAATATAGAAAACATACTTTACTATTGTACCCCTACCCTTATTTATATTAATTAATTATTAAAATGAATAACAGGATTCTAACCACGTATCTAACAAACTCAAGGATTTTGTGAGCATTTGAAATTAAACACTTTTGATAAAATATCTAGAATCCACAAGTCGTTAAAATTTGGGATTTGAAAAAAATATAAAAAAATTTGTTGAAATTTATTAATATTATTTAATATGGAATGAAAGAATAAGCAACAAAATTGTAGCGTACATGTACGTTATGGTACTTAACCGTACTTACATCTGAAAAGAAATACTAAAATTGAAATAATAGGCTAGTTCACACCTTTACCCAGTTTGACTTCATGCTCCTATAAATCTTCGACGTGGACTTCATTCCGGCTATGTTTTACCTATGTGGAAAATATAGAGGTTATTGTTCTAGCTGCTCATTCGACTGGTTTGTTTTTTTTTTTTTTAATGAACACCGAAAATTAGGTATTCCCCTCCTACAATCATGGTGTATTCTCCCAGATAAGAGATTGCAACCAAATTGTAGTCGTACTTGTACGTTATAGTACTTAACCGTACTTGCATATGAATAGAAAGACTAAAATTAAAAATAATAGGCTAGTGCATACCTTTACACGGTTTGACTTCATCCTCCTTGCAATTAAAACCCAACCAATATCTAGTTTTTGCGTCTTTTTTTTCTGTAACAAAATAGGCAAATTCCTCCATATCAGCACGTACAGTTAAACGTTCTGCCATAATGCACCAGTTAAGATACAACTCATTCTGAAATTCATTGTGCATCAATTCGACATCTTTCCTGATTAGTGCTAACATCGTGTTTTTTTTAGGTGTCGTCCTTGTAAAGAGCTAAGCTAGAAATCTTCGATCTTTCATCATGCCGATCACTTTCGAAATAGAATCTATAATTTGAGATAGCATAGATCCGTGAACAACATCAATACATACCGTTTTGAAATTCGAATACACGTTTGTCGCGCTTCAAACCTCGTCGAACACAACAACGACAGATGTGAACTCCATTACGGCTATGTTTTATCGAAATTACACAATTCCACCTTCGCCGGAGAGGATTTCGACTAGTCCCTGTGATTCGTTTTTTATTTTGGTCTCAGGTTGCTTCTTCGCAGTCCAATGAGTTATTGTTGTGGCGGCTCATCCAACTAGTTTTATTTAATAAATATTGTAAATTAGGTATTTCCCTCCTAAAATCATGGTGTCCTCCAAATGAGGGATTGAAAATTTCAAATTATGCCCATGCAAAATGTCTTTCACTCCAAATATGCAATTAGACATTTAATTAAACTTAAGAATAAAGTAGATAAATAATTAAATATTTTCTAAATTTTAGACATTATATATAATTTCCCTTTTTAGATTGATTCGACCCATCAAATTAGGGTTGATCGATTTTCAAATATATGTTGGCTAGAGAACTAGTTAATCGAATATTTATTGATTAAGTCTATATATTCGGTCGGTTAATTAAAATTTTCCTTTATATATTATAATATTCTTCATAGAATGAATTGTATTTTTTAATTAAATTATTGTAAAATTAATTTAGATTTAAATGTGTTTTAAAAAAATAATATGGTAGGTTATTTTTCAAAATTTCATTAAAGATTTGTATGAAGAATATATTTTTTAATAAATTGATTTTAACCGACTTAACCGACCAATCAATTTCACTGTCATTTTTAATGGAATCAATAGGTCGATTTGGTGTCAAATTTCACTAAAAATCAATATCGATCAATCGGAACACTCCTAAATCCAACCTGAGCAAGCATCAACCCACACATGTTGAACCAAAAGGAAATAATAAATAAAAAAAATCAAATATCAATTTTAAAGATCAAATATATGATCATTGTTAAATTGAATTATCATCAAACAATAAAATTATTAAGTCATCCTCTTTCTTAGCTTTAAAACATTTTTAGATTAGCTCTGACATAGGATAAACATTTTAAAACTGTCCTCAAATTAGAAATCTCTTTTTCTATTTTTTTTTTTTTTTTTAATTAGAACAGAAGCTAAAGGAAAACTCTACGGGTATGTATGCCCCCATGGACAAATCGTGGAGTTGCCTTGACTTGACTTCTATTCCACGTTTGTCCCAAAGATTTCCATAAGTCCATCCAACTCTTACTCAACTCTACGTGTGGGCTCCATGTTTTTATTTAAATATTAAAATATTAAAAAACTATTCAATATTTATTTTTTTATTTAAATAAAAACTTCAACAATTCACTCTCCATCACATTAAACATAACTTTATTATTAAAAAACTATTAAATATTCATATTTTTATTTAAATAAAAACTTCAACCATTCTTTTTCCATCACATCAAACATAACTTTATATTTTCTTTCCTTACCTCCAGACATAAACTTATTTCACTTATCTTCTCTTCCCATCTCAACTCAACCCAACCCAACCCATCCTCTCAAAGCCAAACAAGCCCTACATAACACAGTAATTTGATGATTATCAGGATTTCGACTAAAAAATTTCTGTGGTGTCGACTTTTTGTTCAACATTTTTAGACATTTTTTACTTTTTAGTTAATTTTGAAGTTTTTGAAAATTTTAGAATAATACTATAGCTTCAAATCAACGTTTTTTTTTTAATAAAAACAAAATAGATTATCCAAGCTAATAGTTCTTTTTTTAATAATTGAAATCTTTTTTGTTTGTAGTCAAATTCTATCCTCTATATTTTGACAACATTTTTAAAAAATTTCATACATGACAAAATATGTTCAATTTTATTTAATTATTTTTAATTGACTTTAGCTAGTTTTACTTATTATTTTTAATTAATTTAATTTGATTGAAGTTATGAGTTTATGACTGAAATGTCATAAATGTATGAAATATTTATTTTTTATTTTTGTTATATTTTAATAGCTTTTTGATATATTTTTATTATTTATAAAATTTTGACATCTAGGTTTATATATATATATATATATATAATTCATAAAATAATTTATAAAAATTTAAGAATAATATCACTTTCTCTGTCAAATTATTTATATTTAATTGTTTTAATAAATCTCTATCTCCTGTTTCTCTATGGTAGGAGCAAAAACAGATAAATTTCGAGATAAGTGAAGACAAAATATTGACGTGACGAAAACGAGTTCAAAGGGATATTTAGAATTACTTGCGGACAGTTTTCAAAAAATAAAATAAAATTGGCAATGACCTTATGATATCTCAGATTATTTAGTCTATTTTTCACTATTCAGTTACCAAGCAAAGATCTTGTTTTCCTCATCGGTGAGTGCCGAATCTCGTTACTCAATCAACTAGTCGGGGTTCTAAAGACGATATCCCGACACTCCTAAAACACCTAACTAAAATATGTAATTAGATTTATGCTTTCGAATTTGAATCGGTAGTATTTTGGATCATATGTGCTATATAGTAATATTACGAGAATGCTTATATAAACTTTCTTAAAATCCTAACTCTATTTTATCGAATTTTTTGTATTCATATCTCTATTTTATAAAATCGTTTTTGATTTTCTTTTTACTCTTTTTCTTTAATTGTTGATTCCATTTTCTTATCGTGTTCCGTGGGGCCCAAATCACGTGCTGTTATTTAATCCCATTGCCATTTGTTTCTTGTCATTTTTTTGCAACCAAGTGATGTAAACACACATTTTCGGCTTTTCTCATCATTTGAACTCAGATATTCGTTACTTATTTGTATGAAAGTATGGGTTGTTCAATGCCAGCCCCTCATGTTTCTATCGCCATTTATTACTAACGCCAGACAAAAAGAAAAAAAATACTTATTTTAAACCATACCTGGCCCATTGTTTGTTATTTACTTATTATTTTTACCGAGAGGGTAGCGCACCAGTTTCATTATTTGGCTGTAAATCAGTTCATTTGTATTGTGAGAGTAGTAATTTTCTAGGAAAGGTTTGTGGTCTCCTCTCCTCAATTTGTACTTAAAAAAAATATGGGTTTATATATATATATATATATATATACTTTTTTTTGAGAAAAATATATGGGTTTATTTTGGTACTATTATTAAATGGTAAATTTAAAAGATTAGTCAAATATAATAGTCACTTAAAAAAAAAAAATTAGCAAGTCATGTGTATTAACGAGTATTATCACATATATTAATAAATATTTATAATATAATATTGGTATTATTGAGTATTTATAATATAAAATTAAAACGTATTAGTGACTTTACAAAATTAAAACGTATTATTGACTATGAATGCTAATACTTTAAAATTTGCCTAAATTTATAATTATTTTTTAAAAAGAGTCTTGTTCCGTACAATTTTTCTTATTAAATCGTAATTTGAGCTTTCTTTATAAGATTAAAGAGTTAGATTTTAATCAAATGTGTCGGTGACATAATAGTTTCATTGTTTAGTTCTAAACCAGTTCAACAACAACGTTACATGTTCGGACACGATAATTGGTATTTGTCCTACTTCTTCCGATATGTACTAAAAAAACAATTAGATTTAAGAAAATGGAAAATTATTCAGCCCTCTATATACGGTTTGTTGGTCCCCGGCCCCACTAATATGTACTCAAAAAAAAAAAAAAAAAAACTCATAAGCATGACAAAATTCCAAACATTCATAAGCCTACTAACAAAATGACTCCAATAAGAGTGTGAATACTATTAACACATCACCATTGGTATTTTGCAGCTATAAGGACTTCTTCATACTGCTCAGCAGCATGGTCCCAACTTAGGTCTTGGGTCATCCCTCTTCTCTGCAGTCCTTCCCAACTCTCCTTGTATTGTCGATACGTCAGTAAGCAGTTCCCTAGTGCGTGTATTAGCTTACTAGCCTCGGCACTTTCAAAAGCCCACCCGAGTCCTGATTCGATAAATGGATCGAAAGGTGTAACGGTATCTCTTAGACCCCCAACACTATGAACAACTGGTATTGTGCCGTAGTTCATTGCATAGAGTTGGTTCAGCCCACAAGGTTCGAATCTTGATGGCATGAGTAAGATGTCTATACCAGCTGTTATTCTGTGTGCCACCTTGTTGGAGAAACCGACCCATCCCCGGATTTGGTCGCGGTGTTGGTTCTCAAAGTCTCGCAGCATTTGTTCTAAATCTTGCCTGCCAGTACCCAACAATACTAGTTGGACATCCTGACCCATCATCCATGGAATGGCCTCTGCTATTATGTCAACTCCTTTCTGGTTATCCAATCTCCCGATAAAACCGATTAGAGGTACATCCTCGCGAATGGGCAACCCGAGCTCCTTCTGCAGAGCTGCTTTACATTGGGGTTTGCCAGTTTGAAGTGTTTCAAGTGAGTAGTTTGTGTAACCATCTGATGTGAGGTGAACATCATCCTGTGGACTCCATTCTTTTGAATCAATCCCATTCACAATACCCCTCATCTTCCAGTCAATGTCATTGATTATTCCATGTAAACCCCAACCTCCCTCAGATGTTTTAAGCTCCCAAGCGTATCCATGACTAACCGTGACCACCCGATCCGCTGTCTTTAAACCGGCTGCAAAGATATTGAAGTGCTCACCACCAACAGGGTCATTTAACTTGAAAAGATTGATGTAGTGTTCTGGAAGATCCACATGATAAAAATCCTCAACCGGCCCTCGTCCCTGCATGATCAATAAATGTCGTGAACTACAAATGCCAGTTCTTTTTTTAGAGGTCTAAAATGTGATCGATTGATGCACAAGAAATCTATTTAGAGACTTGAACCATATCAAAACCTTCATTTTCTGAATACACAACATTTGAGGTACGAGATTTGAACTTATGATCCTCTTGATCTTAAGCACTACTTCATACCGGTTGAGCTACTCTTGTTGGCATATTAAAACCTTTCTAACATCTTAGGAATCCCTCGAATATGCGGCAAAATCTTTTCACTGTTCTTTCTTGTCTGCCCAATTATTCAGTTCTTTATGTCCAACAAAAGAAAAAACTATCATTTGAGTATCTTGACACCCACAAAATAACACACTCTAGATAGCTTTTACGAAAGGGAAAAAATGAAAGAAAAAAAAAACTACAAATCTTGGCTGGAACAAAATGGGGTACTCGAGGGAAATATGCACAGAACAGATCCCTAGTGAAAAGCTAATCGTCTTGATTCATCGGCTGCTCTAAAATTGAAAAACTAAGTACTTTTGATAATATGAGATTTCATCACAAAATCAATTCACAATGAGAGGAGTTACTAGCCTATTTTATGAATACTAAGAGGTCTCCTCACCTTTCTAAAGTGAGATCATCAACAGTTTATGCATTCTGATTAGAATCTCTAACCGTAATTGTTGGGAATACAAAGTGTAACCCATATTGGTTAAATAAGAGGTAGATCATTGGTTTATAAGGGATGACAAACATCTCTATTGGTATGAGACATTTAGGGTGAAACAAAAACAAAGCCATGAGGGTTATGCCCAAAATGGACAATATCATACCAATGTGGAGAATGGAAATTTCTCGGGAGTTTTTCGTTCCTTAACAATAATTGAACTAAAAAAGAAAAGGTAATAAACAACATAATTCCCCAGCCAAAGAACTATAATCAATGCAAGAAGCATGGTTGGAAATTGGAATAACTGAGGTGGGCCAAAGAGGAAATAATGTTAGGAAAAAAGAGAGCATTCGAGAAGCATCAACAGAAAATTCCACTTTTTTTTTTAATCACTGAATCTGGGTTAGTTTATGTGTACCTCGACTATTCTCACCGAACATAACACTTGACCCTACAATATTTGGAAATCAAGAAAACCGGTAGGAAATTAATTCCTTTCCTAGGTAGGTGACCATCATTGATTTAACTCATCACGGATAAATTTTGAGCTTCATTTACAATGGAAAGAGTGATAGATAGAATCAAGCTGAACATACCTGGTGAGCTATGTTGTGAATGACTAAGATAGATCTCGTGAATTTCATCAAACCATTGTCTTGGTAATATGCTTTCAGATATACAGGTAGCATTGCAGTATGCCAATCATTAGCGACGAAAACTAAATTTCCATCTCCATAACATACACCATCACATGGAACATGCCAGGGAACCTAGGGTAAAAGGAGAAAAAAACATTACTTCCATATAATATATTATTCGAATTTAGTTGGACCACAAAAAGTGGGAATGTTAATGGAAAATAGCAACTCCCAAATATAGAAAAGAACGTAAATTTTAGGTAATTTTTTCAATAAATCAAGTTTTCTCGAAGTAAAATGAAAAAATGTACAAAGACAAAAAAAAAACAAGCCCACACAACTAACTGCAACAAGGAATTCTAATCCAAAAGAATTTGAAAAGAGATAAGAGCTGGTGAATCAGAAAAATTAACTAGGAATTAAATAAATAGACTTTTTAACTTTTTTTTCTTTGATATTCATGCATATTCAAGCCAGCTTGCGAGCACCTTAACTAATGTCATGGGATATACCGCCTGACCCTACAACATTTGAATGTCAAGAAAACTCGTAGGAAATTAATTCCTAGCTAGGTGACCACCATGGATTAAACCCATCACCTTAAGCACCCTAAATCCCTCTTTGACTACTTGAGCAACTCCATGAAACAAGTGCCAAAGATGTTTTCAATTTCCTTTAGAATTCGACCAAATGGACATCAAATTAATTGATAGTAGTACTAGCAATGGTGTAAGTAACAGCGGAAGAAGAAACAACTACTTTAAGCTGTTCAGTCTGCATCATATTTTGACATTTGCCCCCATTGGGCCATTACCAAAAACTTCCTTCCAGAAACTGAAATAAGTTGAAATTTTCGGAGGAAGAAATGTTATGACGAGCACCAACTCTTTCCATTAAGAGAATGGTTTGAATACAGAAAGAATTGTATTAGTTCTAACTTCTAAGTAATGGGGAGAATATCCTTTCACGTGTATGTTTTTTTTTTTTTTTTTGAGTTTAACATTTGTTCGGAGGATTCGAACCCATGACCTACGCAGCCAAGCTAATTCTCATGTCGGTTTTCACGTATATGCTCTTATCATTCTTATCTCAATAAAAACTTAGATTTTCATCAAGAAAAAAATGTCCATATGCTGATCACTACCCAACACATTTCTCTCTTTGCAGATACTAAAAAAGCAATAGCCTTTAAGTCAAGCAACTCAAGATTCTGGGACCCATCCTTCAGAAGAATCTTACAAAGAGAAATTTGTCAATTGGCTTTCTCTTATGAGCAGAATTGAAGGCCTCTCACTCTCTCTTCCCTGCTGGATTCATGGTGTTGGCCTAACTATATATTTTGGGGGTTTTCAACTTCAAGTCTCTCCTTGGTCAAGATTCTGGGACCTATCCAAAAGCCAAGATATATGGAACTATCTGTTGAGTACATTCTCAAGGGAAATGATTTCTCCTGGCAATATTCAAGATCTTTTATTCTATGCTTTCATTGGACACCCTTTTAATGGAGAAAAGAAAGCTTTATGGAGAATTTTTTTATCTGCATTCTGGTGGACGATTTGGAGAGCTCGGAATGACCTGATTTTCAATGATGATAATCCTATGAAAGGAAATAGGAAAAACTACTTTTTTAGTCCTTAGGTTTTGGGTTGAATTTCAACTTGGTCCCTAGGTTTCAAGAACCAACATTTTTACCCCTCACTTTTGAATAATGCTCAATTTTAGTCCTTGAGATAACTGAACCGTTAATGACCTAACGAAATGTTGACTAGATTAATTTAAAATCCAATAAATCGATGATGTGGTTATATTAAAAACAAATTAATAAAAAAATTCAAAACACATATATTAAAAAAAAAAAACATTAATGAACCTTTTCTTTTTGATAAAGGAATCCACTATTTTTCCTCTTTAAAATTAAAATTTTCATTTAAAAATAAATCTAATGACTTTTCTTCTTCAAAATTGAAATTCGAAACACAATTTTCAATTCATTTAAAAGCTTTTATAGTTCTGATTTATTTTTCATCATTTTTGTAGGGTTATTATTTACACAAGATTTCCTTTGAAAAGTGGAATACAAAATAATAAGCTTTTTAAAGGTTTGAAATATTTCTCCATTGAAGCTTAAACCCAAGTGAACAAACAGTTTCCAGATTTTATTTTTTTCATAAAATGACCTAACTTAACGCTTAGAGCTTCTTCTACACACAACCCAAAAAAAGCCCTAATTCAAATCCATTCTTCTTCTTCTTCTTCCTCAATACCCACAAACTTCAATCAACCCATTGAACTTCCTCAACAACAAAATCAAAACAGGGACTTTTCACACCGTCCCCTTGCCACAAACTTTCTCAGGTATCAACGTCGACACCGCCAAGTTCTAAAAATATATGAAACCTTGTATGTTGGTTCAGTATACAAGATAAATACAGTCATTTTTATTTCTTCCCAAAATTAGGAACCCTTAAAAATTGTATGCATTCAGTCAGTATTACCTCGACAGCTGACTTGCAAAAGAGTGTCATACGCTTCAATAAATCCTGAAACAATGAACAGGACATGTCAGTCTTGATTAAATACTTGAAAATTATAGTATACATTGCTTGGATAATAATTTGGTGGGTGATAAGATTCAATCAAGACTGTTAATGCAAGGCCTCAAAATATCCAGGAGCAGAAAGCCAAAAAGACTGAGATTTTACAGCCTTTTTATAGCCAATTATTGTAATGAATATAAGAAGAAAAAAAAAAAACGAGAAAAATTGTACTGGATAGTCCAATTTTACAAAATAATTACAGATCTAGACAAATTTGAAAATATTAGTATCCATAGTCAAATATATAATATAAATAATACTCATCATACTGTATTATGTATTAATTATTCAGTATAAAAAGTATTACT
>JBBMEF010000018.1:9985153-10001400 GCA_037832685.1 Sicyos baderoa | reverse complement strand
TTGGGAATGAAAAAATTTCTCTCCCTTCTCAAAATTTCGAAAGGGACAATTTTTTAATTTAGAAGTTTTGTAGACATCTTATTTTTATTTTTTAAAAATGTAGATATTTTCTACCATTTCCCAAATTTAAATGTGCGTTCAGAGTTATGGTTTTCAATAATTGTTACCAAATAATATCAAAAGAACTATGAGGATCGGTGGTCTGATGATTTTATTATTTGGTGAAAAAAATCTAGTTTAGCACTTTAATTATAGGTTTGATCATTGAAATTGAATTTGAGATATATAATTCAATACCATGATTTCAATATGACTTGCTCGAATGCAAATATTGAAAGGATAGAAAGCAATTGTTTTTTTTTAATTTAATGTTGGTGTTGAACTAGTTTACAACCAAACAATTAAATCATCGTGTTACCGTCCCATTTGATAGAAAGTAATTATTTTGACGGTCAATAAATGTATTTTCTTTATTTTTTTAAGTACATATTGAAAGGGCGACAAATACCAATTCTCGTAATCGAACTTAGGATGTTGGTGAATCATTGCGTCAATAAATGTATTTTCTGAATAGTCATGTGTATAGCTAATTAGTCAATTTTTCAACCATCACGAAGTAGCTCAATTGGTCAAAAAGGGCCCTAAGGTGCATAAGGTGTAGGGTCAGGCGGTATGCCCCGTAATTTTAAATTTGCATCGACAAAAATATATTATTTTTTCACCTACCTTATTAAATATCAAAGAAACATGTCGAAAATTAATTTTTAAATAAATGACTACTATATATTGAACTCATTACCCCTTAATTATTTAAGGTCTTACGTATCACTAGACAATTCTATTCGTGACTGTCCGGGCCAGCTTCCGCAACTCGACTAATGTTACGGGGCGGAGGAAATCCGTATGAAATTAATTCTTAGGTAGGTGGATACCATGAAGTTTGAACCAATCACTTTATGCACCCCAATGCCTCTTTTCACCAATTGAGCCACTTCATGATTGTTACATTTCAAGCAATTAATGTACCAAAATTTAACCTAAAATAAGTTCTTTGATCGGTCGTGTCTTTTTCCTCAATAAATACCACTTTATAATCTAAGATACAACTCAAATTCTCAGTTACATGAAGAAGAAGAATAATAGTAATTACATCTGTCCTACGATTTCTACAAGAGCTACATATGTGCCAACAACGGCAGCAACAACACCTATCAATATGATACAACATATGATCGCCATCTCGAAACCGAACCTCTTGTATTTGCCCGAAATCTTCAAGTAACACACGCACGGAAGAATAATGGAAGCGGTGACGCTGAGAAACGCTCCGACGAGGGACATGAGAGACCCGAAGAAGGGGATAGCCAGAGCCACAATGACATTGCTGACCAACAAGGTGGTACTGATGAGCATAGTCAAGGGCTTTGTGTTGTAGTTCAATGGAAACCTATTCTTGATGGCACTCACAATTGGGACAGTCATTAATGCATATTTGCAAATGGGATTCACTAATGTTGTGTAGATTGCAACCAAAGAGCTTAGTTTTCCTGTTGGGAGATTTAAGGTTATTTGTGATTGAATGTCTGAGCCAAACATGGCGTATCCCATCACTGCCATTGACGCGTAGCCGAAAGTGCACATGATGAAGCAGAATGTTAGGACCTGCATGCACAAGTAAATTATAAAAATCTGTTAGTATCCTGGCCATTAAATTGTTGCGTAATCTTTTCTTTTTGATATCCGTTAGTATCTGGGCCAGCTTAGATAAAATTGTATTATTTTCTCACCGACCTTATTGAATGTCAAAAAAATATGAAGAAAATTAATTTTTAAATAAATGATCATTATAGATGGAAATCGTCATATCTTAGTTATTTAAGGCCTTACAGATCACTAGACAATTCTATGATAGTCTATGACCTATTTGTCTCAATATTTTTTGCATCTCACCAATATCTACTTGTTTTGAACTATTTTTAAGAGTTATGATTCTCCCTACAAATGAATATGGGTCCTTTTATGTTTTGTCATCAATCGTATGCTTTATACAAATAAACTTTAGAGTTCCTATGAGTGAGTCTAAGGAAAAGGAACGTGCACCAGGTTGGCATAAGTTATCCAGTCTTTTAAAATATTTTTCTAACTATGACATACACATCTACGAGATTCTTCTCATTAAAATGTGGGTCACGGTTTATTCATGCACTATTCTTCAACTCGAGTGTTTCATGCCCAGACACTTTTACATTGGTTCGTCTACAAACCACATCTTATTGAGAGAAATTCTAGTGACATAACATTTGTAATACTCCAATTTTAGGGTTCAAACCACAAATTCTCAATCTTAACGATTGACAAGCTTGAAAATAAAACACAATTTTTAAATAATTCTTATAATGTTTATAAATTTAAATTTTAACTATTATGATTGGAAGAAGATTGGAAAAAAAAAGCATGAGAATTTGTTATGTACTTACATTGGAGAATTGGCGTTTGTTCTTCATGGAGGTGTACAAGGTTGGGAAAACCGGATGAGCACAATAACAGAATGCAAATAAGCTGATGGAACTCGAAATCCCTTTAAAGTTGATGAGAGTTCCTTTCTGTTGGAATCCAACTCCATCAAAGGCACCACACCAGAAAACCGAGACGATGATGACGGCCGACGCCAGAACCCCGCTCGCCGAGACGAAAGAGAGAAGACTCATGTTGTCAAGCCAAACCGAAGGCAAGATAATGAGGGCGATGACCAGCACAAAGAACGGTACCCCGGAAATTCTAAAGCCAAGGAGCTCAATCCCGACGTTAGGGAACATGTTGTTCAAGTTATCTCCTTCAAGAATTAAAAACCCTGTGGCAACCAAGTACAACTCCACATACATGAAAATTGATACTATTATCTTCCCATTGCTTCCAAAAGCAAGCTCTCCAACCTCTGGATAAGTTCTTATGTTCGACTTCGCATCCATGCATCGCTGGATCAGCAATGCTGTATAAAACGTCACGAGCGCGATCACGAAAAGGAGTATTAGGCTTAGCCATCCGCCCGACGCCAGGGCGTACGGAACTGATAGAATTCCTACTCCTGAAAAATGCAACAATCAACATAAGGTCATTAGGATAGGATGTGTTTTTGTTAGGAAATAATGCTAATTTTAAGACATTCTTAAAATAAATTAACTTAATGTTGAGTGAAAACAATAATGCTATAAACATTTTGTAAAGCACTTTCAAGAAAAGACTAAAACTTTCCACAATTTACTGTGAAAAAATAAAGAGAGAAGAGAGAAAAAAGAAAGATAGAGACAACTTAAAAATCTGTTCTTTCACTAATTGGAAACCATTCTTTATTTTGGTGGGCTCTTTTTTTTGGATAAGATGTGATTTTGAACCACCCAAAAGTACTCCAAAAAAAAAAAAATCTCTTGGATAAAATTTAAGCACTCTAAAATTGGAATTAAAAAAGGGAAAAAATATATAAATATTAATGATTGGGCTATGGTTTGCTAGTGAAACCTGATAGAGTATTGAGAAGGTTGAAAGATGTTTGGAGAAAAGAAGTATTTTGTGAAGTGCAAGGATTTTGAATGTCATTTGATTCCACTTTCTCCAAAGTCAATACTTCACTCTCTAACTTATCACCAAGCAAGAGAGGCACTTTCAGAAATGAATCTAATAACATCTTCACCTTCATTTTTGTGTAAGAAAAAAAATATCAAACTCAAGACTCTTAGAGAAGATTTTAGGAGGGATGAACAAAATATTTGAATTTAGCTCTCTTAAATAAGGAAAAATAATCTCGAAATGCATACGTGTAACTCGAGTAGCTTAGCTTGGATAAGTCAAGCATTGAACATGTGCAACAATTTGAATAAGGACATGAATTTTTTGCACCAAATACATGTGATGGAATTAGAAACATCATGGGGACAAGGTTGGTTGTTTCAATGTTAAATGTAAACTGAAACTGATGGTGATGGAAAGAAAAGAGCCAAAAGTAACATCATCTCTATCGTTTTGAATAAGGGAGAGTTAGTTGAATATGGTAAATTTAAACTAGTGTGAATGGGAAATTATTGTTGGAATTTAATTCAATTAGGAAAATTCTTGAAAAATCAAAAGTGTTATATCCTAAATTGCAATATATTTATAGGACTAGTAATTATGGGTTTAGAAAAGTAAATAATGTTGCAACGAAATTTATCATAATTTAGATTTAGTAATGTAAACTAATAAGGTAATTGTGTGTATATAGCAAAGTGAAGAATGCAACTAAATATATTGCGGTTAATCAATATATAGATCAATCCAATTTTTTTTTTATACAACGATATTAAAAGAAGGGGAGTCAAACCTATAACCTCATGATTACTAAGTCGTACAAGATATTTGTAGAGCTATGCTACTTTTGGCGATAAATCCAAAATTTACTATAGCTATATAGTTAAGAAACCAATATATAAGAAAATTATATAAATATATATATTTTTTAAAAAAACTAAATATAAATAATTTGGTTCAATGACCTGCATTTAGATGATGTGCAGGCTGTTGTAACAAAAATTATGATAAGGTAGGTTGATATAATTGAATCTTATGAGAACTATATTGTAATATAGATTATTTTAATAAATATTATTCTTGCCAACAAGATCAGTAGCTCAACGGTATAAATATATATATCTAATGACCAATAAATCATATATTTGAATCTCTCACTCTCGATTGTTGTAATGTCAAAAAAAAAAAAATTAAATAAATTGGCTGAGATAAAGGGTTATTATAAGCGAAACTCATCCACACACTCCTATACCACAAAGGCCACACGAATCACTTAGGCATGCCCTAACTCAATTATGTGTAACAGTCCACATCTTAAATTATACTCTTTATTTTAATTTAGAAAAATTGTAATAAAATGTCTATTCTAACAAATAATTACAAATATATTCAAATTTAAAAATATTTGTATTTATAGTCATTTTTGTAAGTTAAATTTCTTTTATCATATTTATAATTATTTTTTGAATTTGACTAATTTTAGTAAGTTTTCTTTTAATTTTATATATTAGTGATTAATTTTATGATCGGGCATCGTGAGCGGCTATTATTATAATCTAAACATAAAGGTGATTTAAAGAAAAATAGAAATAATGTATGAATTGAATACGTAAGAACAGTAGAGACCGAACCTAAGTGAAACAAGGCAAACAAAAATTAAATTAATGAAGACAAGGAAAAAAGGATTGAAAAGTAGGCTAAAATCAAACACGTGGCGAAAAAGAAAAATTATTAGAGCCTTGTTTGGCACGTGACAACTTTCACAAAAGCCATCCACATTTTCAAAAGAGAGCAATTTGGGTGTACCCCGAATAGCACTCCCACCGTGATATTTTTCATTTAGAGTTACACATCTTCTTTTTTCTTTTAATTTTTTTTATAATAAATATAAAGTAAAAAGAGAGATGAGATGTGTGGCACCAAATGTGCCATATGGGTGGTATCACGGTGGGGTGCTACCCGGGGTGCACCCAAATTGCTCTCTTTTCACAATTTCATGTAATTTCTTTCTTTAAGAAAGACAAAAAGTTGGGTTTCTAAAAAAAATGAAAGATAAAAGGTTTTGGAATTTACTAAAAAAAAAAGCATAATATATATGTTACTTGTCTTATTGCATCGTTATTGATTCTTTTCCATACCTTTTCATTTGTTTATGAAGTAATAAGAAATAAACAATTATATACGGTCAAACCAGTCCTAACTTGCTTTATATATATATATATATATATGTATATATATATATATATATAAAGAAAAAGTGTATTTTTTTAAAAATTTTGGATGTTTTTCTCTTTATTCTTTATTAGTAAGAATTCATATTCGTAAATTATTGTTTTGTTTGTTTATTTATTTTTTTTTTTTATTATTAAACACGCCTTGAAAAAGTTTCAAATACTTTAAATAAACTGGTAAAAGAAAATTTGAAAATTCAAAAGAATCTAAAATTAATGAGATTTGTTTCTACGGAAATGGCAGTGAGTGAAACTTTCTTAAGATAATCACTAATGCACATAATTTTTAAAATATTTGTATTGATAGTCATTCATACATATATTAATATTATATTATAAATATTTATTAATATAATTTTAATATTAATATTAATGACTATGGTTACTAACTTTTTGTTTAAATTATCTTTTTGGTCTCTATGCTAGAAAAATTATTCAATTTTAAACCTAATATTTTAAAATGTTTAAATTTAGTCTATTACTATTAATTGAGTTTATAAATATTCTATAGCGAGTTAACAACCACTTTTAAAATAAGAATAAAATAATATATTTTTTCTCTCTCCTCCATTTTCCTTCTCATCCTGATCTCTCTCCATTTAATTCTCCTTCTTTCTTAGATGTAAGAATGGACCCATAAAAAATAGAGAGGGAAGGAATTTTGCAAAAAGGATGAGGAAAATGGAATGAGAGGAACCATGCTTAATTCATTTCATTGTTACCTCATTTATCCTAAAATCATTTGACATTATTTACATTCTTCTTCTTTTTGATAAGTGGTTGCTAATTGTAAAAAAAAATTCTCTCCCTTTCAAATAATTGTCTTTGACACAACAAATTGTGTTGAAGAAGAAGAACAGCAAAAGGGCAACTGGGAAACACACAACAAATTTTGATAAGTGATTCATTTTTTTCTCTCTATTTTTGTGTCTTGAAGATGCCAAGATTGGATTGGACGCGGATGGAGTGGCTCAATTGATCAAAAAGAGTCCTGAGGTACAATAGGTTTAACCTATAATGGCCACTTTACCCAGGAATTAATTACCTACGGATTTTTTTTGGCATCCAAATGTTGTAGAGTCGGACAGTATCTCCTACGAGATTAGGTGCGCGAAAGCTCACAATCATGAACAAAAAAAAAAAAAAAAAAAAAAGTGGGTTGGACGCTGACCCTCCACCACCTCTGTCTCATTTCATTTTCCTCATCCTCATTTGCAAAACTCCTTCCCTCTCTGTTTTTTATGGGTCCTTGAGGGCGAAAATTTAATTGGAGGGAGATAAAGATAGAAGAAAAATGGAAGAGAAGAGAAAAATATATATTTTTTATTTTTATTTTGAAAGTGGATTAATTCATCCACGGCAATTTTTAAACTTAATAGTTGAGAGAGTATTTAAAAATCTATGGACTAAAATTAGATAATTTTTGAAATCTTTCTATTAAATTGGACACTTTAAAAGTTTAGAAACTAAAATAGAATATCTCTTATAATTTAGGGACCAAAATGATATTTTAACTTTTTTTGTAAGATAAAAATATATATAATTATATTATGAATTTGACTAATCTCATAAATTTTAGTTTTTCTATAAAAAAATTAATGAGATTTAATATTTTATCAACATTTGAAATATCATTGTAACAAATTGAAGAAGAAAAAAGCATAGTAATAAATTTATTAAATAAATTTTAAAAATTTAAAATTCATAACTATAAAATTCCGTCTAACTCTTCAAAAAAAAAAAATTATTAGGATAGAAGTTAAAAACTTAAATAGTTTTGTTTTGAATAATTTTATCTTCAATTATTTAAATAATTGAACTATCAAAATATTTGAATTTAATGTTAAACTCTAAAGAGAAAAATTAAACTCTCATCCTAAGCACATATTTTAAAATAAGATTTATCGTCTACTCTTACATCAAGATTAAGGTTAGAATTTAAAGATTATTTTTAACTCTATATATGTAATTTTTTAAGATTATTCTGATCAATTTAACTTAAAAATTTAAAGCAGATTATATTATATAATCAAATAATAATAATAATTATTATAAAATAGTTTGAGCTATTATTCTGTGACTTTTTTTTGGTAAATAAATAAAATAAATGACCAGAGAATAAAAGAGAAACATGTTAAGAAACTAATTTTAATCATCAAACTAACAGTTCAATTAATTAAACAACTAATATATATGGACATAAACATAATTCATAAATTAAGAATATAAAGGTAAAAAGAAAACTTTCAGGCATATATGCTTATGATATTTGAAACACAACTTCAACATTTTTATATAAGAAGTTAGGTATACTAAGTTCCGGTTGTTTGTTTATTTTTTCTTAATGTTTTTTTTTTTTTTTTTTTTTGTAAATTATGAAAGTTCGTCCGATACATTTAGATAATATGAGATTTCACCTCAAAACTAATTAATTATGAATGAAGTAACTTTACCTCTCTTTTAAAAGTTTATTAATGGACTCTCAACTTTTTCAATGTGAAACAATTGTCGGATTCTAACCTATTAATTATTAATTTCTTTTTGTTATATTTTATTATTTATTTTTTTTCGTAATCAATCGATGTTTAAAAGGTGACTAAAAATTCAAACATTTTCTTAAGAAAAATAAGATAACCCATAAATTAAAAACTTTTTTTTAGAAATAAATTGTATTTTATTCTTATACTAATTTAAGAAAATTTAGGAAACTCTATTAAATATTGAAACCCACATTCACATTCCAAAACATAACATTTTGGTCCTAAGCGTTTCAACTGCTCTTAAAAAATTACAATTCTTTTATAAGATCTCCTAAATCTCATCTGATATTTAAATTTTATTAATGAAACCTTTCTTTTTCAAACTGTGCTGATCCGATTAGAAAATCTATTGATTGCTGAGTTTGACACTTCCTATAAAAAAAATATTAGGTTTTGATTAGAAAAAACAAATATTGTTTATTCTTGTTTTAAATGGTCGAAATTTTTTTCTATTTTTATTTTTAATTACGTAATGTTTGATCAGAAGAATTCAATAGCTACAAAAATAAATAAAGCAAAATAAAATAACAAAAAATAATAATAATGATATTATATCAATACTTGAACTACATGATTTACAAAAAAAAAAAAAAATAAGAAAAAACAAACAAAAAATTCTTGTTTGTCTGTGGACTTTAGTTTTTTTTTTTTTTTTTTTTTTTTTTTTGTGGAAAAAATATGGTAAATAAAATATGGAAAAAATATTAGTTTTTTTTTGTTTGTCTGTGGACTTTAGTTATAAATGTGCATGCTTCTAAACATTTTCGTTAACAAAATGTTCTAATGTATTTGTAAATAAGATTTTTTCTTTCTTTAATTTTTACCATTTTATTTAAGGGAAGAAAATTATTAAGTATCGTAATAATGTATACTCTTAAATTAAGAGAAATTTAACCATTAAACTAAGATAAGCATGGCAACTTTATCACTATTCTTTTTTTGTTAATTTAACTATTATTTTAACGAAAAAGTATTGTAATAATATTTATAGACACTAATTTAAACAAAACAAAGTTCTTAAAAAAAAAAACAAAAAAAAAAAGATTTAGCTTACTCAAAACTATTTTAAAAAAAGTTTCATTTTTTATTTTTTTGAAAATTCTGACTCTCTTGTTTCTTACTCAGCAACCCAAAGCTCTGCGAAAGAAAAAAAGCTGAGTCCGACCACTAAAAACAAACTTTTTATTTTTTATTTTTTATTCAAATGATGTTATTTTGTTTTTTGTATTTAAGTTTTTGTAAAATTACCGTTGATACTTATTTCATTTTATAGTTTTTTATTTTCCAAACGCTTTTCGTAAATTCAAATAAAGACCTATTTGGTAACTTTTTTCATTGGTGAAATTATAGAAGCTTAGTCGGTTTCAAAGTTTTCATGTAAAAGTTGTAACTCAAAATTTCATTTTAACTATAAAGCTTCGAATTTAAAAAAAATAAAAATAAAAATAAGCTTTGAAATTGTAATTTTTTTTAAAAAAAAAAAATTATATACACTCTTGAAAAGGTGGTACGGCTCCTAATTTTCAATATTAATTTCCGACTTTCATTTTAAAAAAATAAAAACTTTTAGGATTGAAAAAATTAAACTTTTAATGATATTTTTTAAACAATATAAATGTCGAAATATTAACATATAAAATTTTGAAGGTTGGAGAGGAATATGGAAACCTATCCATAGCTAGGAGTATTGATATAATTTACCAAAAAGATTAAAATTGTTTTGTTTGATTTAGCAATTTTCTACATTTTCAATTGAAAGTGATAGGTCAATAGGTAATTATGCTTGTGACTAAAAGATTATAAGTTTGAGTCTTCCTTCTTAATAATTGTTGAAACTAAAAAATAAAAAAATAAAAAAATAAATCTACAACTAGTATATTATTAAAAAGACGAGCTTAAAAATATTATTGAAAAGACAGTTAGTTCTTATTCCTCATTAAAAAAAAATTAAATGGTAGTGATTACATAAATTGCTCTCAATTATGCCCAAAATTTTTTTAAAAAAAAATCATAAGTTAAAATCTGCAAGTTCTTGTTGAACTCAGTAAAAAGTAAAGATGACATGTTCAAATTCCCTAAATCTGTTCAAAACCTGTTTAAATCTATATATAAACAAATAAAAATAAATAAATAAATAAGAATCAAGATGCAAATCACGTTATCTTAAAATGTAAAAATATTACTAGTCTGTTTTTTTTTTTTTAAATATACATATATATATATTAATTAAATTCTCAACATGTATCTATATCTTTTCTTTAATTTGCCACTTGCATCTATCAATTACTTAATTAGGCTATTTGGATAAAAACACTTCATTGTTATAAAATTGAGTAACCAAAATACTATTCAAAGGGTAGGTTTGAAACTTGAGGCCAATTTATTGAAACAATCTTAAAAAATAAAAATAAAATAAAATAAAGAGGGAAATTGTAGCCTTATATAACAAACTAATTACAAATATTAAAAATGAAAATCATTAATAGTCGTATATTATAAATATTTATTAATATTAATATTATTTTTGGAAAATTGTAATCGATAATCACTCTTAAGAAAATAATTATAAATCTAGACATCTTAAAATATTTGCAAATCTATTTTTTTTGTATGTTTTTAAATAGTACCTATTATGGCCACATGGCAAATGGCAAGTGGCTATCAATTTATAATTTTTTTTCTTTTTTTCTCATTTTTCTAATCTTATTTTTTCATTTTTTTAGGTTTTTATTATTTTTTCCAGTATTTCTTTATAAAAAAAAAACTTAATTAGCGCTAAAATTTGTATTTGTAGATTAAATTTGTATTTATAAATTAAAATTGTATTTATAAGTTAAAAATATTTAATATATATTAATAAATAAATACATAATTAAAAATTTCATGAAATTACTATCATTTTTTTACAACTCATCTTTTATTAATACATATTTATGTATTTGTAGGAAAGGAAAAAAATACATATTTGTATTGATAAATCTTTTTTTATGATAATATGATAAAATCTGTAATTATGTATTAATAAATAAATACAAATACATATAAAATTTAAGGAATTAATAATTATATAACTATAAGAGTATTGAAGTAATTCAAATAATACCATTATATGTAGATATGAAAGTTTTTTCCAATATTGTTATTTATTTAAATAATAAAACTATTAATATTGTATTTAGATATGGGAATATTCTTCAATATTGTATTTATTCAAATAGTACAACTATCAATACTGTATTTAGATATAAGAATATTCTTCAATACCGTATTTAAATATAAAACTGCAATGTTTTTAATATTAAATTATTAATCTATTTGCACTAATATATTTTAAAAGACATCTTACTCATAAATACCGTATGAATAATTCTTTCAAAAAAAAAATACTCTATTAATAAGTCTTCAAAAAATAAATATGGAATTAAATAACTTTCGAAAAATAAATACGGTATTAATAAACTTTCAAAAAATAAATACTATATTAATAAGGAAATCTTTTATCTCACATAATTTTCTAATTTTTTTTCAATATTATTTATAACTAGAGATTTTGAAGGAGATAATTTTGAGTTGAAAACCAAATTTTAAAATCTCACGATTTAGGAAGATTCTCTTTTGAAAATTTAATGCTTTCATTTATCTAAAGAATGTTGGATACCGAGGATTTGTTGCTATAAAAAATGGACGGGGATATTTAAGTAATTCTACTGCCAAACAAATTTCTATTTTTAAAGTAGGTGTTACTTTTGCAAAACTTTCTTATTTTAAACACACGTGTAATCTTTTTTGTCATTTAGTCTAATATTGTGAAAAGCCCTATGTTTTAAAAAGAATACTAATATTATTTATTGTATTATAAATGTCAACAAGTTTTTAAATAAATAAATTTTTAATATGGTATTATAAATATTTATCATTTTAATAATATTCAATACCTATATTTATAGGTAGGGTTAATGTTGTTTCCGGTTAGAGTTTGAACCCAAAATCAAGAGCGGTCGTGCTTTTATGTAGGGTTTATTGGTCTATTCCGTACTAAAAAAATAACTATATTTATTAATTTTTTTAAAATTAATTACATTTACAATTACTAATTTTTTCAAGTTTCCTAAAAAAGAAATAGGTGACAATACCATTAACATCAATATTTGCTATATTTTTTAAAGGGAACATTTTTATAAAATTTCACTTCTCTGTAAGTTTCTAAAAAAAAAATACATTTTTGCTCGTCGGGGAAATTAAAAATAATAGAAAACAATATATTTCGTAACGAGTAAAGACAGAGAGAAAGGATAAGAAATCGAGGCAACACGAAACCCTACAATAAGCAAAAGAAAACCACACGGCGGCGGCGGCGCTAAGAAAACGGCAACGGCGAAAAAAGAAAAAGAAAAAGAGGAAAAGAGAAATTAGAATTACCTGAAAGAGCGTTGAGTCCATTGAAGCAGGTTTTGATGAAGGTGGTGGCGCCGCTGCCATTGGCGGCGGAGCCAGGTTGCGATTCGGCGTCGTTTTGCTTGTCTCCGATCAGAAGCGGCTCATCGAGGTGGCCCGTGAATGTTCGACGGACCGACTCATCCATCGGAGAAACAAAGAGAGAATGACGAAAAAAAAGAGGAGAGAGGTTACGAATTCAACTACGGCTTAACCTTAAAATTGGTGCGATATTTATGGACTGCCAAGGCAAAAAGTTTATATTTTCTTTTGGTCCCTTAACTTAAGCTTTTTTGTATTTATTTCCCTAAGCTGTTGAGAACTTGAATTTTTAAGAAATGTGTAATTTTTGTACTTTTCTTTTGGTCTCTAGGTTTGGAGTGAAGCTTCAATTTAGTCTCTCAATTAAAGATATGGACACTTTAGTCTCACACATTTCAATAATACTTAATTTTAGTCATTTAAATAACATAAGCGTTTGGAACATAACAAAATACAGATTAAGATGATATAATTTTGATTTGAATGATAACCAGACTAATTTTAAATTTAATAGATAGATAATTTTAGTTATATTAAATTTTATTTTTAATAAAAGTAAAAAAAATTGAGGGACAAAAATATTTATTTTTTAAACTTAAAACTAATTGAAACTTCACTCCTAACTAGGGACTAAAAAGATATTTTTGCCAAATTTCATTACTCAGCCAAACAATCCATCACAATCCTTCTCTATATAAATGGAGCTAACATTAGGGGGAATTCCCGTCCAAAACATGTCTCTCTTCTCCATGAAAGATGAAGAGTGGATCCAACAAAAATAATTAGGATCTTCTCAAAATGAGTTATCCTAATACACTTTCTATTACAAATTTACAACCGAAAATTAGGGAAATATCTACATTTGAAAAACTAATTAATGAAATGTCTACTTTTTACTAGACTTCAAATTTATGTCACATCCTAATTTTGAATTAAAATTATTAATTATAGAAAATATTTTTTACCATTGTAACCCTACCTTTTTTCCATTAATTAGAGAAAATGCATAAATATTATGTAACAAACTATCCAACAAACTCTAGATCTTTTAGTCATTTAAAATTTAAATTGTTTGATAATTAAAATGTAACAACTTATTGAACAAATTCTAAGATTTTTGACCATTTAAAATTAAAAGCGTTTGACAAATAAAATCTAGAATTTAATTTACAGTTAAAATTTAATATTATTTTGAAATTAAAAATCTAATGTTCAGAAGAAAAAAAACTTCCGGTTCAATTAAAAAATTGTAGATGGATTTGTATTTGTTCTTACGTACGAACGTTCTTACGTATCTGTAAGTGAGTTCAAACGTGTCATTGAATTTTGTTGGATGATGAATAGAAAATAATGAAATAATTAGTAGGAGTACACAAATCCTTACAAAATTTATCAGAAGTGTCGTTTGAGATTCTCACGCTTCCCAACAAATCAAAGTTTTATGAGGTACTGAATGGTACAATATAGAAGACTACGTGCCACTATTAGGTACTGTTGAGTACCCGTCTTTATAATGAATTCAATGTCCATATCAGTACTACTGAGTAATGAATTCAATGTCCATATCAGTACTATTGAGTACCCCATTTATTTATTTTTTCGGTGTCATCTTTGTAGAGAGATAGTTTAGAAACTTTTGACTTTTCATCGAGCTCCATTGTTGTCGAAACAAATGACATTAGTTGAGATAGCGTAGATTCATGAACAACTTCAATACACTTGTAAATCAAATATATGTTTATCTCGCTCCAAACCCCATTGAACACAATAACGATAGATGTGAATTCCATGGCGAATAATGTGATTTTTTCCCGTGTGAATGTATGGTTGCTTCGTTGATCGATCTACGCTTGAGAGACAGTGGACAATTTGGCTTTTCACTAGTTTCTCGTTTGGTTCTTCTACGTTGAAGCCTAATGAATTATGGGTGCAATTTTTAAAAAAAATTATGTATGTTTGGTTGAATTAAATAGATCTATATTGGGATGTTAGTCAATAAAATGGAAATATGAATCATGTTTTTATTTCCTAAAATTAAGGGTTGTTCCTAAGAAGGTGGGGCTTTTTAATAAAAATTATTAATAAAAAATGAAGGGGGTATAATGGACATGAAATTTGCCTCTCTCTCCTGCTAAAATCAAATTAGACTTAAATTTAAAGTAAAAAATAAAGTAGATATTATCTTAATTAATTTTAATTATTTAGACATTTAGTATGATTTTCCAATTTATAATGCATTAAATTCACCATCTCTAATGAAAAAATTGGACATTTAATATATAATATATAATGATGATATTGTTGAATTTAGAAAATTTTAAAGTCATAAAAAATAGCTTTATTATTTTTTTTGAATTGAGAATAGGGAGATTCAAACCCAAAATTTTTTGGTCATTGAGCATATACTAATGCCGCTAAGCAACAATTCATGTTGGCTATATTTATTTGTATTAAAGTAAAATGGAGGGGGTTTATTTGTATTTATTGCTTGATTACTATATTTGTGTATGCTTTCTTGGTAGACTATAAAGATTGGAAATAATTAATAAAACGAAATTATTAAAGAAAAAAACTTGGTTGCATTTAATAAGTTACGAATTCTTTTTGTTAGATAACGAAAAGTCATGTTTAAAATCTTTGAATCGAATGGGTCGATAGTCCAAGTAAAGAAAGCAATAAAGGAGAAACAAGATCCTCGATCTTTAGCTCCGACGAACGCTGCAACTCCGACTACACTAATCCTATGCTTAAGCCAAACTACGAAACAACTAGAAATGTCAAACGGCTAAGAACTACATCTAAAACTAAGGAAAAACGGTTGGAAAACCTAAGCTACGATGGAGGCTCCTCTCGGACGCGACATGGACGACCCTCTCGGATTCCACAAGAACAAATGAAAGGGAATGACTCTTTTTATAGCCAGCACAAGACGAAGAACTCTGAGACGCGTGGGGCTTTGTCCCTTGGGGGACCATTGACACTTTCTACTCCAACGAACCGTTGTCGACTGGGACCACCTGACATTCTCTGCTCCACGATCAACATTTGCAAAAGTCGTCCAAGTTGGGACCACTTCCTTCGTCAGGGGTGATCTCGTCTTAGCTTCGCTAAGATGAAATTATGTCAGGCTGGTTTCCTTCGTTGTGCACTAGTTCGTTGGCTTCATAGTGACAAACTGCATCTTCATCTGGTTGGCTTTGTTGAAATGTTGAGACGAAGTGTTTTGGCTTCAACGAAGCGTTGCTTCGTTGTGACTGGTTATAACAGAACATCTTCGTCTACGAACTTCCCTTCATTTAGTGTGAACCCCGCTTAACATTGTTGGCTACAAACAAACTAAGAAGAATCAATTCGTAAACACTTTAACATATTTGCACACAATCATGCACTTTTGCTTCAGCCAAACTACTAAAATGCATCATACTCAGAAAATCATAGG
>JBBMEF010000018.1:9949309-9959436 GCA_037832685.1 Sicyos baderoa | reverse complement strand
TATATATATTCTACTTTATAAAAAAAGGGAACATTTTGTATTTTGCTATCAACGTAATCTTGTTTTTTTTTTTATTTTGTGTAACATTTTGTATTTTTTTTTCTATATTAACCATCGTGAGTGGTTTAATTGGTCAAAAAGTATGGAAATTAATAAGATAATAGTTCAAGTTTCATAGTAGTCACCTACCTAGAAATTAATTTCGTACGAGATGATGACCGGAACAATCATAGATATAAAAAAAAATGTTAAATAGGTAAAATCCATTTTTTTTTTTTAAGATTGAATTCATATTCATTTGATGAAATGTTTAATTTTGAAAAAAAGTAAAAACAGAATCCAAAGCTTATGTATTTATTAAAAAATATTAATTAAAAAATAAAATAAAAAATGTAATTTTTTCTTTTTCTTTTAAGGAATTAAAATTATTATTATCAACAGTCATCACTGCTCATCATCATCATCTCCTTTTTCCTCTTCTTTCTTCTTCTATCTCTGCTTTTTGGTTTTTGGTCTCCAAATTTTCTCTCCTTTTCTCTGCCAATTTTCTCATTTCAAGTTATTCAAAAAAAAAATTTGATTTTTATTTGAATATTTCTTTTTTGGTTCTAAAGGGTTTGCAGAGACCTTTTAAAAGGCTGTTTTCTCTGTGTTGTTTCTTTTTTTATTTTGTTTATTTTAATTCATAATTAATTTGTTTTTGGGTTACTCTAAATGTTTGAGCCATGGATTTGACTCCAGAAATTTCCACCGCCGCCGCCAACATTAGCACCGGCGGCGTAGCAGCCAAATCCCCTGAATTAGAAGTTGAAACACCGACCAAATCTCAGCCGTACACAAACGGCGTCCTGAAGCGCCACCACCACACGGCGGCGCCGCCTCCGCCGGTGGTCTACAAAGAATGCCTCAAGAATCACGCCGCCAGTTTGGGCGGCCATGCATTAGACGGCTGCGGCGAGTTCATGCCCTCCCCCACCGCCACCGCCGATCCCACCTCCCTCAAATGCGCCGCCTGCGGCTGCCACCGAAATTTCCACCGCCGTGATCCGGAGGATCCAATCGCGAATCCGACCACAACCCATGTCATAGAATACCAACCCCACCACCGTCATCACCCGCCGCCGCCCACGGCGGCGCCTCCCTACCGGAGCCCAAGCTCTGCCTCCCCTCCGCCGATCTCCTCCTCGTACTACCCTTCTGTCCCCCACATGCTCCTCGCCCTCTCCGGCGGCATGCCGGAGCACGGCGGCGGCGGCGGATTCCACCACTCGATTCCGACGCCGACGAGGAACTCGAAAAAGCGATTCAGAACGAGATTCACTCAAAATCAGAAGGAGAAAATGTATGAATTTGCAGAAAAAGTGGAATGGAAGATTCAGAAACGAGACGAGGATTTGATCCGTGAATTCTGCAGCGATGTCGGAGTTGAAAGAGGCGTTTTCAAAGTTTGGATGCACAACAACAAGAACACTTTCTCCAAAAAAGACGGCGAACAGAACATCAACGGCGGAAGCGGCGACGGCGACGGCGACGAGAAAATTAACGGCGGCGGTGAGCCACACGCCGCCGCAAATGGGTCGTCTTCTTCCTCTTGATCTGAATTAAATTGTTCCATGGATGTTAGAGACGACATAGAAGAGTAAGTTTTTTTTCTTTTTTTTTTGTTGCCATCTTTGTTTTTTTAGTTTATTTTCTAATCACATTTCAATGTCTAAATTTCCTACCCTAAAATATTTTCTCATTTTGTTTTTAATTAAATTAACGAAAAAATCAGCTTGACTTGATATATATATATATATTCTGAGGATTTAGCATAGGGAATTGAAATTAGAATTGAAAAGGATTGATTTAATTTTGTACATATTGATCATCATCATTAATTCATCTATAACAAACTCTAATTACTTCAATTAGTTTATTAATCATGTTTGCCATTGTTTTTGTTGTTCTTCTATCTCAAGCTGTTTAATAATTAACCAAGATCATGTTCTGGAATTTCTGAATAGTATTACTAAACAAGCAAATCTGTTCTTGAAAAAAAAAAAAAGAGGTTTTATTTTTGTTATTAATGTTGTGTACCTAATTTTAGTAAGAGGAGAGAGAGATTTCTTATTATGATCTTCTGTCTGATAGAAAGCAGCAGAAAGTGTTTTGGTTCCTTTAAATTATTCTAAACTCTCTCTAAAGATTTAAAAAGAACTGTAGAAAATATTTATGGAATAACACTTATATGATTAAGGGAATATTTGAAAGCTTGATTAAAATAATTAAAATATGGCTAATTATATTAGCAAAAGTGGGAATCCCTTGAGTGCTTTTTAATATTCTTTCAAAGTGCAAGCAAACAAAAGCAAAACAATCTTGTTCTTGTTACTTAGCTTTTGGGGGGTTATATGCAAATTAATCATAAGATTTTTTTTTTTTAAGCTTTTGTTCTTGGATGCTTACAAGGAAAAAAAAAGTATTGTAGCAATTATTTATGGAATCCATAATCTAACTTATTATAATGTTTTATTAAGAACTATTAATCAATCATTAGCTTTTAGATTTACTACTTTTTTTTTTCTTTTTTTTTTTAATGTTTGCATGTGCAACTAGAATTTCTTGTATAAGCTTCCCTTTTAAGGTAAGGTTAGATACTATATTTTATTTGAGTTGGTACTTTCAAGTGTCTTGTCTATCAACTTTCATTACCACTTTTAAGTTTTGTTTAATTTTTCAATAATTAATTAATTAATGAGTAATGTCAGCCCTAATCAGTCCTTTTTTTTTCTTTTTTATTCTAATAATCAAGATCATCAATTCAAAATTGCTGAAATTTTAAAAGTAGAAGCCTACTTATACGGTTAATTTTGCTATACCAATTAAGTTTGCAGCTTTATTTTAAATACAATGTTTAAAAAAGACTTTAGTCTTTTTTTTCTTTGACAAAACATACTTTAGTTAAATAGTGGGAACATTTATCTCAAAATTAGTAGTTGATGAGAGTATTAATCTACTGTCCACTTATACCTATTTTATATATGGTTATGAGATCTTCCATCTTTTCGATATGAGATTCTAACATTGATTTATAAGCATGAATAAATCTTATTACTATTTTTTTACCAAAAAAGGTTTTTGATTTCTTTTTCATTATAAATGTAATTGTTGAGATTCTAATCCATTAGTATTTTATTTTTAGTGTACTAAAAAAAAGTATTTTATTTTATTTTTAGATCGTTTTGTCACTTCTTCATTTGATTCTTTTGGTTTAATTATGAAAAAGATGTTTGATTTGAAAGATTTTAAACCAATCAACTTGAAAATTGAAAATATTTTTTAAGTTACAAAAAAAACAAATTGAACCAAATTAATTGAACAAAATAAAATCATTGATCAAAAGTTTTGTCATACATCGCTAGTTTAACAAAAACATCGTCTATTTCTAAGCTTTCTCTTCCCGTTCAAATCACAACCAAGGCTAGTGTGGCATGATGGGCTGTGACAGTCATGCGCGCTGTGGCGTATGGGTGTCGAGCTGCTCGGCCGGGTTGGTAAAGCAAATATCTCGTCATCGTTGATCTATTGCCAATTGATAATGAGTAGCTTTATCTACCGGCTCTTCGAAATGGAGGAGTTGAGCCTATTGTTGTTTAACCTCTCCCTTTCCTCTCAAAACAAACACTAAAATCCGAAAATGGAAGGTTTTATAACCATCCATAAATAAATGTTGGGTCACGTTCTAATCCATATCAGCAAAGAAACAATCTTTTATCAATGAAAACTACTCTTAAGCTAAATAAATTAATCCTAATAATCATTCCCGAGCATCGACGCCAAAAACTTGATCTCCGATTCGATGCAATATTGATAATGAATGAGTAAACTCGAAGCTAGCCCTACTGCTAAGTATTGGCTTTGGAATCGTTTTCACCAAGTGTACGTGGTCAGAATGCAGCAAGTGATAAGTATTATTTTATCGTTCTCGACACAGAGTGAGGTTAAGGTTTAATTCTAATATCGTAAGAGTTATGCAAGAAATAAATTCAAGTTGTGAATGATTGGTTTGTTTTGATTTGTTAACTAAGTAAATAAGAAATAAAAATAGGCATGGGAGGATTATACGTCCAGAAGATGCTAAATTGCGATAGTGATAAGCTACAATCGCTTCCGTGCTTGTTGATATATATCGAACCCAACTTTTGCTGCGATTCTCCATTGTAAGTGTTGGAAAAAATGTGAATGCTAATTTAAATTCAATTTTTGAATTTGAATGGCTATTTTAAAACTCCTTCAACTTTTGTAACCGCAATTACCGTTACAACTCCATTAATTTTGTAACCGCAACCGTTACAACTCCATTAATTTTGTACCCGCAACCGTTACAACTCCATTAAGTTTGTAACCGCAACCGTTACAACTTTTCAATTTCAAAACGTCTAGAATTTTCCACTATAAAACCCTCCTCATTCTCCATTTGAAAACACAACAACAAAAACATCAAAAGCATTTTACTTTCAAGCTTTTTTCTGGTGATAGAGTTCTCCACGGTTTAGAGTTCGATTCTCCTTGTGCTACGGGTTGGAAAAACGAAGCTGTTGTATCCTAGGAGGTTGACATCGATTCATTCTCTAAGCACATCAGAGGAGACGGTGAATCAGCTTCAAGGAAACTGACTACAGGCCTCAGCTACTTCCTCGGTTATCTCGAAATTCAGTTTTCTCTAATTTCTGGTTTACTTAAGTTTTAATTTCTGAAAATTCTGTTCATTTGTATTCACATCATGTTTTGTTTTCGGTTCTTTTTAATTATAAATTGCATATTGTTTAATTCAATTCGGATTGTAGTTATCGTATTTTTATCATATTAAAATTAATCGTTTCAATTGCTATTAGTTCTAACAGTAAGTTCCGGGCGACGCACACATTTAGGAAAGATATTCTCAACTTTTTAACAAGCGAGAGACCTTGCATTGAACTAAAGTACTCACTTGGGTCCCTTTTCTAAGTTCACTAGTAGTTAGCATACGTGGGTAGCTAATCGATGTATACTTTTAAGATAATAATGTAACATTGTAAAAGTAAACTTATCTAGAACTTAAAATATGCATTCTACATACGCACAATTCGCCTAAGCCTTGAAAACTTAAGAGACATGCTAAAAGGCATTTTGATTTCTATTAAATAAATAGTTTAAAATACAACTACAAAAAAGTAAGAAAATAAAATAAATAAAATAATGCGATTGTTGTAGATGAATATCCTCCGTTGTCAATGAATTCCACGAACACCTTCCGAGTTGCTAAAAACTAAACAACTACTAACGATCGCTTTATGGTAATGAATAGGACAAAGATCGTGTAAAAGTGGGTGTATATGCACTTAGTCTATGGGTTTGTTAGTCATAAATTTTTTATAACAACTTTTTTTGGTTTTTGAGTGTGTGTGTTTTTTTTTTCCTTTTTTTTTTTTTGATTTGTTTGTTAACTTTTTTATTTCTAACTACAAGATCCCCAATTTGTGATAGCAATTAAGTGGACCATACATATCATGAAAGAACTCGAAATATATGTGAATAGATGATGTTCTACTCCATTTAAAGGTCGATGAACTTTATTCATACATTTTTTACACGGACACCAAGTTTTCTTTAACCGAATGACATGAGATTTGATTATTTCTAAAAATTGTTCAGCATATTTAAAAGATAATTTATCTCTATTCTTGATCTAATACTTGTTCATTTTTACTTGTCCTTAATTGAACGTTGTCGTTAAATCCTACGGGTGTGGTTTGATTTTTTATTTTGGGAAGGAGTTACTAATTAACATTTACAACTCTTCCTAAAAAAATCACATCTAAACGAGTTTTTGCAACCACTCAAAATTACTATTTATTTTTAATCACTCAAAATAACTCCTCAATTCAAAACCACAAATTTTTAACTACTTATTTATGCAACTCTCCTCTATAAAATTCACATCAAAACGAGCTGTTGGGTGCAACTCTTCCACAAAAATCCACATCCAAATGAACATTTACAATTCCTCCTTAAAAAACCACATCTAAATGAGCTATTGCAACATCTCAAAATAACTACCGATTTATAATAACTCAAAGTACTTCATCATTTCAAAACCACTCATTTCTAACCACTTACTTCGACAACTCCTCTACAAAATTCACATCTAAACGAGTTGTTGCCTATAATTCCTCTAACAAAAAATATATATCTAAATGAGCTATTGTGTGCACTTTTTTTAAAAAAATCCACATCCAAACGAATTATTATTACAACCTCACTTCCAATTATTCAAAATAACTCTCCATTCTAATCACTCAAAATAACTCATATGAGAATGCATCATCCAATAACGATTTGGATGAACCGATCTAGTCATTGAACCAGACCGTTGGTTACCATAAACTTGTTTGGTTCATGGACTGATCCTTCGGTTCTTGAACCAACTGTTTTTTGGCTCGGTTCAAGACCTCTTGCTTTTCTTGTCGCATCTGATTCAATGTTGGTATGGTTTTTGATTTTGGCCATATTGATGCTGTTGTTGGTTGTTTTTCTTAGCTTAATTTTTCTTTTATTGCTTGGATCTGAATGTTTCCTTTATGTCTAGGTTTGCTTCCTTATTGAGTTGTATTATGAAAAATTAATTGACAAAGACCATAAGGCTATTCTTTTTAAGAAAAATGCCCCTCATTTTAATAAAAACATCGATCCTACCATATTTCTATATTTTCTTAAAAAAATGTGTGAATGGTAACCAAATTTGGTGTCGTTTAGGAGAGATTGCACTTGGATTTCTTGAGTTTTTTTTTTTTTTTTTTTCAATGAAGTTTGTTGAGTTTCTAAAAAAGTTAAAACTTATAATATTGACAAAAAAAATTAATGTGATAAACTTGATGATAAATGGTAAGAAAGTGAGAGGAGACTTTCTAAACAAACAAAAGATAACAAAATATGCCAGATATGTGGTGTGGGGAAACAGATACTACAATTAATTGCTTTTTCTATATGTGATTATAAGGGAGACACATCTAATTTATTTTGAAAAAAATATGCCAGATAATGTGTTTGGTAAAAAAACATCTAATTTATTTAAATTCAGTTCTTATAAGTTGAATTTGAAAACAAAAATTATAGCTACTTTATTAATTTTTAACTTTTAATTTGGTTTTAAATAACAACAGAAGAAAATCTAATAGTGGAAGAAATATATATTTAATTTTTAAAAACCAAAATCAAAAAATCAAAAGATTACTAAACTTATATATATTTTTTAGTAACCAAACCAACATATAAAATATATGATTTGATAATGAAGATGAATTCCAAACCAATCTAAAGTTAATTTGTTTTGCCAACTTGCTCAACGGCATTAGTGTATGTCCAATGTCCAAGAGGTCATGGGTTTGAGTCCTCCATCCTCAATTGATGTAATCTAAAAAAAAAAAAGAAAATTTTGTTTAAATCTTACCATTTTTACAATGTAAATGAGTTAGAAATTAATTTTAAAAATTATGGCCTAAAATCTCTACTCAAATATATGATTTGAATAAAAACAAGTTGTCATTACTTATTTTTTTAAATAAAATAATAAATTCTCTATTACGTTGTAATAAATGGCAAAAATCCTTATCTAGCTTCCATGTTTTATAATATTTAATTTATAAGTTAAACTAAAAAATAAATATTAATGTTACCATAAAAAAGAGAGAGACATACAAACGTGATCAAACAGACTACTCACTGAGAATAATAGAAATAAGAACATCTAAAACAAATAAGAATATTAAGGCCCCGTTTGATAACCATGTTTCTTGTTTTTGGTTTTTCAAATTTAAGCCTATTCTCTCTCAAATATCCTACAATGTGCTCCGTCCTTCCTACCATCTATTCATCTTTATTTAAGAAAGTAGAAGAATACTAACCAACTTTTAAAAACAAAAACAAACTTTGGGAAGCTACTTTTTTTTTGTTTTTAAAAGTTGGTTGGTCTTTTCCTACTTTCTTAAGGAAAGATATATACATGGTAGAAAGAGGATGAAACAAATTGTAGAAAATTTGATAGAAAATAGGCTTAAATTTGAAAAACCAAAAACAAGAAACCAAATGGTTATCAAACGGGGCCTAAGAAATCAGAATTGAATTTTCAAAAGATTTAAAAAAAAAAAAGAGAAAAAGAAAAAAGCATCTTAATAAATATTCTAAAGGTGAAAAAAATAAGCACTAATTGGTGGATGAAAATAACTTAACCTTTTTCCTTTTGAATGAAATATTTGAATGAAGTTTTGAAATCCAAAGAGAATACAAGTAAAATAAATTTTAAAAAATAAATCTGAAAAGTTGTGATAAAAAGTATTAATTAGGAAGTCAATAGGACCACAAATTATTTATGTATGTGGAATATTAAAAATTGTGCATTTTAATAATGCTGTGGTCCAAAATTTTAGTTTTTTCAGTCCATACCTATGACTTCCATAACTTTTATATTCTTTCAAGATAAATTCACTTTTGATTTAGCAAACTTCTCTAAATTCCTTTTCCCCTTTATCGTTTTGTTAATTTTTTTTATTCATTCAAAATATTTAATGATTATAGGCTAATTTATTTATATATTTTTTACTCTAACTATATTTGGGGATAAGATATATCATATCTTTAGATTTTCTTTTATCTTTTTATATTCTTTTATTTTATATTGTCGTGCATATTCTATATTACTGATCTTATATGAACATATATGTTTTTGTCCAGTGGTGTCACTTTTATTCTCCCAAACTTTATTTAATGAACATTTAATATTAATTGTATTTGCAACACAAATATTAAGTATATAAATAAGTTAAAAGGAAAATGCTCCATATAGCAATTTTTTTTTTTTTTTTTTTTTTTTTTTTTTTTTTTTTTGTAGTTTATTATTATAAATTTTTTTAAATAAATTATATGTATAGCATATTTTGATATATATATATATATATATATATATATATATATAATCTAATTTTGTTCGTGAATGATACTATCAACAAATTTGTTGAAGACTATTGAACGAATTGATTGAAGTTGTAACGCCCTAAGTCCAAGATATGAAATTCGGATTTTTCCCCTATGGGCATCGACATTCCCATACGACCTGACCACGTTAGCACCTAGCCTTCATCGCTACTTACGAAAAATTTATAGGAGGTCACCCAACCTAAGACTACTACAAGCTAAGCACGCTTAACTCCTTGTAGGTATAGGTAGTGCAAATCATATCTTTTAAGTCATCTCATATTCAGATGTGGCAGACGTTATATGCCCCCACCAGCTTCCGCTTTGGTTCGTCCTCGAACCACATCCTATTGGGAGAGGTACGACTCTGATACCATTTGTAACGCCCCAGGCCCAGGATTTAGAATTCGGATTTTCCCCTATGGGCACCGACATTCCCCTGCGAATGTGGTCCTTTTAGCATGCTTTGTCCTCACTCACATGCATCCTAGGAATATTCCTAGGAGGTCACCCAACCTAAGACTACTCCAAGTTAAGCATGCTTAATTGTGAAGTTCCTTAGATTGATCCACCAAAAGAAAGGTACACCTTATTGGTATAGGTAGTGCAAATCATATCTATTAAGCCCTCTCATATTCAGATGTGTTGAGGACAAAGCATGCTAAAAAGACCCGTGTTGGTTTGTGGGGACAGTCTTCATTCTTAAGTAGCGATGAAGGCTAGGTGCTAAAGTGGTCAGGTCGCAGGGAAATGTCGGTGCCTATCGAGGTCGCCCATAAAGGTAAATCTGAATTCTAAATCCTGAGCCTGGGGCATTACAAAAGTTATCAACTAAACTAATTGAAAGCTAGTGAAAGGCTATCAATAGTGTGGATATTTTGATCATAATTTTATAAGAATACATAAGCCAATTTTCTTCTCAAATACATAATTTTTTTTTTTTTTAAATATTATTGATGATATTTTTTTTTTCTATATATGCAACTTCTCTCGTTTTTTTTTTAATACAAATTGAGATAATAGATTACAATACCGATTCTTCTAGGGTTCGAACCCATGATACTAGTGTTGAACTGATTTACAACCAAACAATAAAATCACTGTGTAGTTATAATTGTTCTTTTTTAAATTCACTG
>JBBMEF010000018.1:9923358-9942556 GCA_037832685.1 Sicyos baderoa | reverse complement strand
GACTTCTATCGATTTTAAGTGATTGAATAGAGCAATCAATCATTTTTGTGCTACAAATGAATAAGTTTGAAAATTGTACTGTACATGAAATTATTTTATTTTTTTGTAATATACATGCAAAATCCCCTAATTAAAAACTAAAAAAAAAGAAAAAAACTTAAACCAATCATGAACAAAATTTAATATTAACCCAAAGTATTAGTGATTTCATTATTTGATGATAATTCAGTTCAACACCGAATTCAATCTAAGAAATCAACATTAAACTTTTATATTATTTGAGAGTAATAATATCATCCAGGTAGAGTTTGTTGGTCCCCTTCCATCCAATTTATACTTTAAAGAAACCCAAAACTTAATATTGCTTGAAATAGTTAGTTGCTCTCTCTCTTATTTATTATTAACTTTTTCATCTATAATTGATGACTATTTAAAAATTAGGTTTTTCCTTTCTTTATTTTCTCTGTCAAATTACAATAACACAAATAAATTTTCAAAAACAATTTCTTTTAGCTTTCAAATCATTGTTTTGTTTTTAAAAATATAAATAAATAATATAGGTGAAAATAGTACTTATAGACTTATTTTTTATGATATAAAATAAATAGTTATTAAACGAGTATAAATAATTGCTCGTAACTGAATTTTGTTCAACTAATATTTTATTTTGTGTATTTTTTTCAACTAATATCTTTTAAAATTAAGAAAGAATATACAAAATTTACAAAATCATTTATGTTTGTATAAATTCATTTTCTTTTCAATATAATTTCTTTTCTTTCTTCAAAAAATATATTTATATTAATTTTAATTACTGAAAAAGAGGATTTAAATTTATAATTTAAAGTTACTAGGTCGTACAAGATGAATCACTATTCATAAACATGATTTTAGGTGAAAGAGCAAATTATTTGTATAGAAATTATAATTTTAAAGAAAAAAAATAAAAATATATTAAAGAAAGAAATGGTGTCCAAAAATGAAAATGATGGGATTTGAAGGAAGGGAAGGAGGGGTACAAAATCCCTAGTTGGTGAAGAGCAATAAAGTTGATTGGCCTACTAAATCCTCTTTTTCTTCCATCCAGCTGTTTTCATGTACTTTCCTTTTGCTTTCATACCCCATACCCATATCTTGCATATGCATGTGTGACTAACTACTACAAAAGTGAGTTTGATTTCAAAAAAAAAAAAAAAAAAAACATAGAACAAAAAACATGTTAATGGGCTTTATTTGTGACTGAGTTTATATGCATCTCAATTATTCTATCTAATTTTTTTTGGAATTTTATGAAATGAATTTTTAATAAGTAATTATAATTGGATGATTATACCCCAAGTTCATTCTCTTTTTATTTCCGAATTATTTAAATAATGATATTTTATAACAACCAAATGTATAATATATACATATTTAAAATAAAATCTTTTAACCAAAATCGTAAAAAGTTTAAATAATATTTTCAAAGATAACAAAAAAAAACGTTGCTCTTAATTTTAAATTTAATAATAGCAATATTAATGATATGAAAACGTGATAATGAATAAAATTAAAATAAAAAAAATTGAATATACTAAACTCACATATTGCCATATTGAATTGTCCCTTGTTGCATACTGATTATAGATGAGCAAAATAACTCACATGCTTGTGGCAAAAACTTGTTCGATATATGTGGAGGGAACACAAAAATAAATATGATTATGGATTCGCTCGAGCGAAATGTAACCTTAATGTAATGAGCGTGCGTGCGTGCCTAAATCCTAAAATGCGCAATTATACGCAGTCATGTTGTACCAAGTTTTGAGTAAAATACAGGTCGTCTCCACGGGAAATTTATGTGTTTTCAATTAGTTTTCATAGCAAGAGTCGATGGTGAATGAAAATGATTTTAAACTTAACTATGGTTCGCAGAATTAAGTTCGCCAAAGCGAAGTGGGTAGAAGTGCAAGATATTATAAGGCAACAAGTAGACAATAAAATGATGCAGTGAATAACTAGGTGATAAAGTATCGATAGGGGAATAGGACATTCAGGTGTTTCGCTGCAGCGAAAATGGTTATAGCCACAAGCAAACTACAAATTACTAATTTCAAGCTCTGGATAGCAATTTCAGACTGCAAGTAAACAAAAATGTGCATAACAAGCTTAAATGCGGACTTCATTGGGAGTTTTTGAAAGATTTTTCTTCACCAAAATCTCCATCGGCAGATTAGTATGTGTGGCTATGAAGTTTTCTTCTTCTTTTATTAATAAAAAATATATACCTAAATCACAAATCTACCCTATCATACATGTGAAAATCCCCTTTAAATTCAAGAGGTTAATTGCAATATTTATCATATTTTAAGGCTGGTGATTATTCAAATTGAAAGTTTAGAGATTTAATGGTTTCAAACAAGATACTTTTAGAGTGGTCTATACAATTTTCTCTAAATTTTAAATAAGAAATATCTTTTATCTTTTAATAGTGTAAAATTCCTCAATTAAATTAAATATTAATCTTCACTCATCCTTCATTTTGAATTTTCTTTTATGCCCATGAAGATTTGAAACACTTATTATTTTAACTTTGATTTGATAGCACAAACACAATTGTACTTAAAAACAATACACTATCAAATACAATTTTGTACTTTAAAGCAATACACACAAACACAGTTTAATTATTTTCAAGTTGAAGTAATCCAATGAATAATTACTCCATACAAATTTTTAAGAATTTGAAAGTTTTAAGAATTAATTTTTTTTTTTAAAAAAGGCCATAGGTTATGATGGAATTTGTATGAAGTAAGAAATCCCTTAGTTAAATTCACATATTAGCAATCAATTTTGACCCTTTACATTCTATTCTTCTTTACAAGAGTCTAATGAATATGAATAAATAAGCCATACAAATAGGGCATTTAAAAAAGTACATCAAAATTTCTCTAGAAAAAAAAGCACTTCAATTATACTCCCAAACTCAAACACAGTTTTGAAAATCAGCCTTTGTTATGGCAAATGATAGAGGTTGCACCAAAAGTTCAAACCAAGTGAAAATCTAATCATTCATTCATAATTTGGATAAAGTTTGCCTACATAAAAAAATCCAAGAAAATACAATGTACAAGTTTGCATTCCAGACCTTGTATGTGGAATATATTGCCTTTACAACTTCAGAAACTTTACCTTTCACTTAGGATTCCATATCCAGTGAATCAGTAGGCATTATCATCTAAGAAAAGGCCATAAGATGGAGAGCTAACCAACTCCCCAAGCCCCTGCAGCAATTCAATGGTAAATATTTTTACTCAGGAAAGTTATAACAATTGACTATTGAGCCCCTAGTAGTGAATAAGGTTTTGGAAACATTAAGGGCAATTATCACACATTCTTCAGGCAAGATAGCGGTACAACTTTCTATCCTCTTTGTCCCTCTCCAAAAACTCCCTCTCGATTAGAGATTCGATTCGTTTTTTAATCACAACAGGGTTGGGAAGGAACCTTGACTGCAGCTGCTTCGTCACTTCAGTGACGATGTTATTGTGATCCAATACCCGCCTCGCCTTCATTATTCTGACAATCGCTGCCTCAATCTGTGGTTTCCGGTCTTCCTCTACCCTCTGTCGTGTTTCTTGGTTTTCTGGCTCGGACTCTCTTTGCGCAACCACGGTACCGATTTTCACCTTGTATAACTTGCTCGTGAACTTGTCGTTGAAGAAAAATGCATCATCTTCGGCAATGTCCTTGCTCATTGGCTCCTTCCGGAGAACATTCTTTCCTTTTACACATGCCAATGACTGTAGACATCTTTTCAAGTCTACAGCTGGAATCTCTGTGGCCTGCTCAATGTCTCTGTAATTCAAGCGATCCGCATTGTTAAACAGCATTAGCACACACATTTGGTACGTGGAAACATTCAACTCGTGCTTTTGGCCCTTACCAAAAGTTGCTTTCAGATCGGCTGACCCCATATTCGTTTGCCAAGTTAATCTTCGTCCAGTATGTGTCCCAAGGTAGTAGTTTTTGAATTTCTCACATATCCCAAGAATTTCTGGAGGAAGGTTGCAAGTTGTACTGGCCTGAGTTGGCCATGAACCGGTAGTGAGGACCTGCACAACTAGCGTGTGACCTTCTCCTAACTCGGCTCCAAATCGTGCATAGAAGCCCTGCATCGTATCCTGAGATGTCTTCATATCAGTGAACATACCCTCTAACTTAGAGGTAAATTGGTACCCACACTCCGTTTTGAGCTTCACAATCAAACTTCTTTCAGCATCATCAGAGACAGTTTTTGCGGACAAAAGCCTCTTGGCCAAATGTTGCTTGTAATATTTCTCGAATACATCTTTCTCTTGAAGGTAGCGAAAAAGCATCATAACCTTGTCTAGCACAATTTCTATATCCTCCTCACTGACCCCTCTCAATCCTCTACGAAGCTTGTCATCTACAAACAAAGAGATAAATTCTGGAGATCGAGCATTCAGGTTGATAAAATACTCAAATGAGGAGTTCAAGGCATTTTGGAACGTCTTGTCGTTGTTGAATGCCAAGCTGACAACCTTGTCGTATTTATCCTTCAAATCAAGGAGGCGCTGCACATAATCAACAGGATCTTTGATCCTATCAGGATCTGTCACCAGCTGCTTACCTGTATCACGGATGTATAGTGTCATGACATCTCTTACTATAGAGAGTCCGTTCGATACACGACGAAACAAGTTATACATTCTGCCCAAATCTTCATATTTATCATCAACAAACATAAATACTAAGCCTGAGTTTTCCATATGGACTAATCTGTTCATGTGACTTTCTATCACCTCTTTTTCCACCACACTGGTTATTTTAGGTTCACTTCTAGCATCTAAGTAATGGGACACTCTTTCTATTTCTTCATTCAAGCGTCTCTCAGCCTTCTTCAGATAATCCCCACAGTCGCAAGACTCAATAAATTGCTGAGACTCGAGGCGATAAAAATCTGCAGAGACATCAAGAAAATGCTTTTCAAAGTCTTCTTGGTAAACAGAAGAGCCTAAATCCATAAGCATCTTTATGTTGTTCCTCATTAAACCCCTGTTTATAACTTCACCACTTCTTTCCATATGCACAAGTTCGAGAAGAGTATCTCGGAGCCTGATCTGGGTTTTGCTAGAGTGGATGACAACATCCCTCCATAGATTCAAACCAAGCTCGTGAACTGGGGTTTTGTGAGTGCTTGGGATGAAAGTTCTATCCATGTACATCAGTATGTCACGGATCATTTGCAAGGCCTTGTTATGGTCTGCCCATTTCCTGTTCAATTCTACCAAAAAAAGTTCTCCTTGAGCTGCTTCAATTGCTTTAGATATTTCTTTCAGATGAAATGTCAATGTGGTCACAAGTCCAGAGTAGAGTTTTTCCCCAAATTTGTGCAACACCATATTGTATGCGTTCCTAAATGTATAAGATGCCCGATCATCAGGAGAGAACAAAATCTTTTCACATGAACGTGCACACTTAGAAAGGCTTGAAAGCAATAAAAGCAACAGGGATCCTACTATACTAAAGCATAGAATACCATCAAGTTCCAAAAAAAAAGTTGAAAATATATGATGAAGTATAGTTAACCCTATAAGAAAATAAAAACTCGAACAATCATCGAGTGGCCTAGTGGTCAAAGAGGGCCTTGGAGTGCTTAAGGTGATGATTCAATCCATGGTAGACACCTACCTAGGAATTAATTTTCTAGGGATTTTCTTGACATCCAAATGTTGTAGGGTCAAGTAGTATGTCCAGTAACATTAATCGAAGTGCGCACAAGCTGACCCAAGCAGTCACGGATATGAAAAAATAATAATAATAAATAAATAAAACTCACTGATATGCAGCTTCCAAAATAAATTGTTCGCCATACAGTCCACATGCAAAATAACTTGATTTTAGCAAAAAAAATTGAAACTGATAAATAACATTAAATGAAAACTCAAAATATTATTTTAATTTTTTATTGAAACATGTTAAATCATCAATCAACCCTTAAGCTGATGGTCTAGGGTAAATTTAATTATATCAACTAACACTTTCCTTCGCTTGTGGGCTTGGAAATTCAAGAAATGCTCTATAAATAAATTTTAATTTTAATTGGGGAGGGAAACGACTCGACAAGGACTTGAACTCATTACCTCCTGCTCTAATATCATGTTGAAACATGTTAAATAACCAATCAACCCTAAAGCTTAAGTTGATGGGTTAGGGTAATTTTAATTTTATCACACAACAATCTTTTTGGATACCTGGCAGAGGAGAAATAATGATCCAATGTCCACTAAAAATACAAAGAGAGATAGAGATCATTAAGAATTATCAAAAAAGAGATCTGCATGATGACACAAGAAATATCAAAGAGGTGATCTACATGATGACAATTGAAATGTGTTTCTTCTGACTACTGTATTGACAATTGAAGTGTTTTTCTTTTTAAGCAGAACATGGGCCTTCATCGAGATTTTTAAAATGAGACCACTTAAAAATTAAAAAAAACTTATTCAGCTTATGACCCTAACCCCTCTTTTTTTTTACAAGAAAACAACAAAATTAAAATTTCATGGATGAAATGAAATGAGACTAACGCTCAAAGTACAACTCTAAAAAAAAGCAAAACAGAAGAAAAAACAAAGAGAGCAGCAATAATAGAACAGATGAAAAAAAAAGGAACATCAATAATAGAAAATACAGAAACATAAAATAAATCCAGAGAACAAGAGAACGATCAACAAAAACCCACGCTATAGGAGCAGCAAAGGCTTTTATCCTGGGAAACAAAAAAGAACCAAAATAAGCGAAGCATTGGAAACCGGAAAGAAGTCAAGCACAACAACAATCAACTATCTTCTATAGGTCAACTGTGATCGAAAGGTATTCTATAACTTCTGGAGCCTGAGTTGCAACTATCTTCAATAGGTCAACAATCAACTATTTTCTGGAGCTCGAGTCGCAAGGCGCACCAAAAGGCGAGTTTTTTTTACTTAAGATGCACTATATAAAAAAAATACAAAAAACTTATGTAAATGAAGTTTTAATCAAGAATAAATGAATAATATATAAAACATACGTAATATTCAACTAGCAACCATCACGCGCTTCGAATGACTTAGTACGTAAGGCGCGCGCCTTATTACACGCGCCTCGCCTGGAGGCACCAGAGGTGGGACTTGCGCCCAGTCGAGCCTTTTAAAACATTGCATGTTGTGGAAAGGGTCTGCAAAAATAGGTTTAATTATCGCGGGTTGGGCAGCAATGGAGGGATCTTTCATATTCGCACATAGGATCTCTTCTTCAAGCATATTTCAATGCTAACAGTGTTTATAATTGTTGAATTATGTTAAACCACCAATCAACCCAAAAGCTTAAGCTCATGGGTTGGAGTAAATTTAATTATATCAACCAACACTCTCCCTCACTTGTAGGCTTAGAAATTTGAGAATTCCCCTACAAGTGGAATTTAATTTTAATTGAGGAGGAAACGACTTGACAGAGATTCGAACTCAAGACCTCCTGCTCTGATACCATGTTGAATTATGTTAAACCACCAATCAACCCAAAAGCTTAAGCTCATGGGTTGGAGTAAATTTAATTATATCAACCAACAATAATATATAAAGTTTTGTATATTTTTTATTTAGATACTTTTTTAACTTAAAATGAGGCCTATGCCTCATACAACCTTGAGGCTTACTCCTCGTCTCTCCAAGACAAAATGCCTCGAGGCCACCTCAAGCTTTGTAAGACATTGGCTAACACTAGACTTTGAATCAAAATCTAGGAGAAATTTTGTGATCGTATCTTCCATCCAACCGAAATTTGTAAGTCCCAAAGAGGTATTCATAAAAATTGTCATCGGCCAAAGCGGACAAAAATTAAAAAACTCCTTCCGCAAAACATTTGAATTTAACGTGCACAGTTATATGAGTCTATTTAAATCTAAACAAAACCACATACAAACCCACCAAACAAAATTTATAATACAGTCTAACCCTTAACCTTTTTTATTTTATGGAGAAGAAACAATTTCATTGATATGAGAAATTAGGGGTCATAAAGGCATTACAAATACCGTTCCAATTAGCAAGGAGGGTAGAATAGGAGTAATCCAAAAAAACAATAGAGCATTTAAGCCAAGATATCACAATATAACCAAGAGATTCAGTGAAATGATCTGAGAAAATAGTTTTATCCCTAAAAATTCTAGAGCTGCGCTCCTGCAAAATGATCCAAAAGTAGGCTCAGATGAATGCCTCCCATAGTTAGTTTGCTTTCTTCTTGAATGGCTGCCCCTCCAATGTATATGATAACAAGCTCTGAGGATCATAGGGGATAGTAGTACTCCAATTGAAAGCATTAAGGATGTAGACCCAAAATCTTCTAGCAAAGGGGCAGCGTTGGAAGAGATGACTCAATGATTCCCAATCCTTATGGCACACAACACACCATTGAGGAGAGATACATAAGAATGGGAGCCTTCTTAGAAGTTTGTCATCAGTGTTGAGAGCCCTATGAGCTAGCTCACATAGATAGAATTTGGTCTTCTTTGGAGAGTAACCATCCCATATTAAACAAACAGAGAGGTAGGAGGACGGTGGGCTTTGCATTGAGAACTTTCATCAGTAAATTGACATTGAAGGACCCTCTCAAGTCGTATTTCCAAATGAGTTGATCATCGTGAGTGCCAAGAGTAGCTGCTGATAGAGTCTGAAGCATCAATCCATATTCATCAATCTCGGCTTCTTTGAGATTCCTTCTTAGATTTAAGTCCCAAAAAAAAATTATTGGATCCCATTCCTCTTTAATAGATGCTTCTTGGCAATAGGATAAGGCAAAAACCATTCCAAAATCCCACCTTGTAATGAATTCCTCCCTACATCAACTGCCCATATAGCATAATGGTTCTCCAAGGCCCTTAAGCAGACTTTATATATCTGTTATGCAAGAGGTGGCAATGATAAACCGCCTCCAGATGACCCTCTTTTCAACCAGAAACCTCCACGACCATTTAGCAAAGAGGGCAGAGTTCTTTTGCTTGATATTGTACAAACCAATTCCCCCATGATCCACAAAAAATATAAGCTTTGACCACTTGACCAAGAAAACACCCTTATTGTCACCTGAGTCCTTCCAAAGGGAGTCATAAATCTTCTTTTCAATAATAGCAATGGCTTTGTTTGTCATTTTGTAAAGCGACATAACATGTAAGGAGGCTGGTTAGCATAGCTTGGATTAAAGTCAGTCTACCTCCCTTAGATATGAAGTTGTTCTTCCAAGAATCGATCTTCCTATCAAAGTTCTCAATCATTTGATTCCAAAAAGGGTGGATTTGGGCTTTCCATTCAAGGGAAGCCCGAGATATACGGCAAAGGCCAAGTGCCTTTCTTGAAGCCATATCTTCTTGCAAGAGTTTCCACAACCTCATCTTTGATATTTATACCCAGGAAAGTTGATTTATCCGCATTAATGTTGAGACCATTCAAAAATATTAACCATATTTATCATGGAGTCGAAGGTTTTGAGATCATAATCAACAAAAAGTAAAGGATCATCAGCAAACTATGAATTGCTAATGTTGAGCTTACCCATCAATAGAGGAACCTTTTATAACATTCCTATCTTCTCCATGACTAAAAAGCCTATTAAAACAATCCATAATAAGGTTGAATATGAAAGGAGACAATGGATTGCCTTGTTTCAAACCTCTAATTGCTTGTATCTATCCCATCGCCCTTCCGTTAATAATGATAGAAAAATTAGCTCTAGAGATACATCCATGTATCCAATGCCTCCTTTTCACTCCAAAACCTTTAGCTTGAAAGATGCCATCAAGAAATTCCCAATCTTCATTTCTTAATGAATGTTGTGTTTCTGTTTCAAAAAAAGCTTTTTCTATATCCAATTTAATGACGAAGCCTCTTATTTCTTCTCCACTCATCAATGATTTCATTGGCAATAAGAATTGGAATTTGTAATCTGTCTATCAACAACAAAAGCTAATTGAAAGTGATTAATGGTGTAGGGTGGAACAACTTTCAATCTTTATGATAGAACACTCAGCAATATTCTTATACAAACATGAGTAAGGCTTATGGGATGGAAGTCGCCAAGTCTTTTAGCATCAGCGATTTATGGAATCAAGCATATATACATATCATTAAGGCTGGCGTTTATAATACCACTCCTAAAAAAATCTTAGAACACTCTCTTAATTGGCGTTTTTAAAGAACTCCGATGTATAACCGTTGGGCCTTGGTGATTTGTTGGTCCAAAGTTTCTGAATGGCTTTCCTATCTCTTCATCTATGAAAGGACTTTCGAGAGATCTAGCTTGTTCACAACTAATAGCATCCCAAGATAGATTTGAAGGAAGGAAACGATAGTCAATCTTTTTCTTGTACAAACTTAGAATAGAATGATAGAAATTCAGCCTCAATTTCACTACCTGATAATAAGTTGTCTCCATTAGCTCCAAGAATCTCAACAATCATACTTTTTCATTTTCGAGCAGCAACAACTCGATGGAAGAATCTTGTATTATAATCACCCTTGCCATTGTTTTTTACCAGATTGTTTTTGTATGGCTTCTTCTTTCACAACAAGTTCAAGAAGTAGAGTTCTAAACGAAGTTCTTTAGATAATTTTGACTGTTTTCAAGAGACCATTTTCTTCAATGTCATAAAGTCTGGTCAGTTCTTTAGTAAGAGTCTCTCTGATTCTTAATGCATCTATAAACCCAATGGTTCCAATCTTTGACTATCAGCTTAAAGCTCTTCAATTTCGGCATAAAGTCATGACCTCGCCACCCTCTCATGGGAGTATTAAGCCACTAGTATTCCAACATCGGTTTAAATTCCTTATGTAAAAGCCACATATTTTGAAAACGAAACAGAGTTGGCATCCATCTCTCCACTTCCAAAGTCAACTGAATAAGATAGTGATATGTCATTTCTCATTCCAACTTCTTGGAGGTAAGATCAAGGATTTCGTGGATTGGTGCAGTAACCAAAAATCGATCAAGCCTACAGAAGGTTGAGAGGGTACAGAGGTTAGACCATATACCATCCAGCAACGGGGGATCAAACAAACCCTTATCATCAATGAAATCATTAAGAGTTAGCATCTCCCTGTTGGGGATCTTGTCAATAGATTTTTCACTAGGCCAACAAATGACATTGAAGTCATCCCAAAAATACACTCCCCCATTACATTGATATGATGATGCTTGAAGCTCCCGCCATAAATTGCATTTATTCTCTACTCTTGCTCAACATAAATACCTGTTAACCAAACTTCAAAGTCGTCTACCATCACAAAATTCATAGTCAATGTGAAAATACCTTTCATAGGATTATTAGTCGAAAAATAAGATTCATTCCACATAATAACGATACCACCAGCAGACTCGATAGCATCCAAAGATAACCGACCCACATTACGGGAGCCAGTGTTTTAAAAAGCGCAAGGCGTACAAAGGTGCAAGGACTCCCATGGAGCCTGAGGCGCAAGGCACAAAAAAAGCGCGGGCTTTATTATCCAAGGCGCACCATATATAGAAAAGTATAAAAAATATATATATTTACCACCAATCATATATATTAATCTCTTTCTATATATCTTTACATAAGATAATATTTTATGAATCTATATAATGTTTTCAAGAGAATAATTTAGATAATCTAATTTTTAATAGATAAATAAATAATCAAATAATAAATAAATATAAGCATATTATCTAGTTTCAAAGATAGAATGATAAATTAAAAATATATAAAATATTTAATAATAAAAACTTGATCAATAGAAATCAAAAATAAGAATTACATAAAGTGTACTATTTTGAGATATTTCAAAAGCATCTTGAACTATGTGATAGACATAAATGCAAAATTAAAACTCAACAAATAAAAATAATAAGGATTATGTTAAAGCAATAAATTTGTACTATTCCGAAGAATCTCAAAAGTCACCTTGAGCCACGTGATGAACAACTAAAAAGTAAAATTACAATCACCTTAATTATTTTTACTTGTTTTTTCCAATTTTAAATGTACTTGACCTTTCATTTTCTTCTTTATTTTTTTCCTTTTAACCATAGTGTCTTTTCTTTTATTGGATAAGACACTACATTTCTAACAAATCTTCTTTCTTCTTCCTTTCACTAATACAAAGTTTTCTTATGTTTTTTTGTGTACTTTTCTTCTTCTCTTGGACTTCTTCTTCTCCAAACACATAACAGGTTAGTCATTTTCTTCTATGGGATTCTTATGTTCTTTTTTTTCTTTCAATATCATGTTGGTAGAACAAAAAAATAAAAGAAAAAAAATAAAGCCCTCAAGGCGCGCGCCTGGCACACCCGAGGGCCTCATACGGAAGGCGCGTAAAGCGCGCGCTTTATGACACGCGCCTCGCCTATGACAAGCGAGGCGCTAAATGGGCGACTTGAGCCCAGGCGCGCCTTTTAAAACACTAACGGGAGCTCCAAAGGGATTTAATCACAATGGAAACGACATCACCTAATTCCGTCTCATGGAGAATAATAATAGAGAGATTATATTTTTAGATAAATCCTTCAACAACTGCCTATTTATCCTTGTCTCTGATACCACACGATCTAGGAGATGATAATCACCCCACCCAAATTCTTCTGATCATAGTTGATAGAGGATTGAAGATTTACAATTTCTTCAGTTTAATTTTTGTTCTCTCAAATTTCACCTATTTAGACAGCTTGGTTGCCAGCAACAATATGCCCAAACCAATCAGGTTTAGCAAGGAAAAAACCGACATCAAATAAGTTGAAGGGTGCACCGATGGGTCAAGGGTTGGGGTTGGTTTGGAGAGATAAAAATGGTTTGGTCAAATCCATGTTGAGCCTAGGTTATGGAGTAGAAGGTAATTAGGTCAATGTAGGAGATAAAGCAGGGGAAGTTCGAGGAGTGGATGGTGCAAAGCTCGAAACACCATCAATTAAGGGTGTTCACAAAAAATGTCAAAATCGATCCGACCAAATCAACGTCGGTCGATCAATTTTATAGAAATATCAGTCAGGGTTGGTTTACTATTTACAAAACTGATTGGTCAATCGGTCGGAGTGTCCACGAAAAAAAATTGACCAACCGACCAACAATTTGTGTAAAAAGAAATTGAACATGTAATATGGAGAGGACAGTATACTCTCACTGCATTGTGCAATGTGTATTAAGAGGCAATAAGTGCGTTTTATAAAATTAATAACTTTTACTTAAAAAGTAATCATTACCTTTTCTTTTTAATAATTAATATATATTAATCATTACAATTTTAAATTATATTTATTCACTCACCTTTCAACTTTTAAAATGTATATTTCATTTGTTTCATCATCTCCTTCATCCCTGATCTGAGTCGTCTCTTCCTCTTCTAATTTTCTTTTTCTTTTTTCTTCTGTTTTTCTTCTTATTTCTTCTACTTTCCATGTTTATACTACATCTTTTTTATATGTTTCCTTTGTTTCTTCATATGGCATCTCATATTTTTTTTGTTCATTGTTTAACTTTTTCTTTAGTTAATCACTTATAAAATCCGAACAAAACCGACCGACCGACCGTAAAGTTAATAGGTCGACGTCTCCTACCAAACTTTAGTTGTCGAAAACCAATCGACACAGACCGACTTATCAGTGGTCGGAGTCGGTTTTCTTCCAAAACTAACTCCGACCGACTGAAGAACACCCCTAACATCAATATCATAATGGAAAAGATGGGGTGGAGACAAGTGTTTATTGCCAGGTACGAATAGGGATAGGAGGTCTACTATGGAGACCGAGGTTTGGCTTATGGATAAGGTTGGTTGTGTTGGGTAGATCTAGATAGAGTTCGGTTGGTTTGGATAGACAAGGTTTGGGTTTGTGGATCTGACGGGCAAATTGAGAGTGGAATTGATTCAGTTTGATCAGAGAGTGGGCGGGATAAAGAAAAGTGGGGTGGGCCCTTAGATGGAAAAGATAAAAAGTTTAGCACTTTAGCTTAGACTGGAAATCGATGGCAAGGAGGGCAAAAGTGGAATCGCAGCATTAATAATTGTACCTAAATAAGCTTAAGAGCAAGTTTATCCAATCCAAGATCACATTGTTCACAAATTTTATTTTTTATTAGTAGTGAATCGCATTTCATTGATAGTATGAAATGTACAAAAGGGCTAAAATATCATGAGTTACATGATGCAATCCTAGTTTGAATTAAGTGATTGAGACTTTTCTTTTTCAATATCTATGAACGTCCATGCCAATTTGCACGCAGCACAACTATTCTCACGAACATACCATCTCACCCTACAACATTTGGATGTCAAAGAAACTTGTGGGAAATTAATTCCCAAGTAGATGAACAACATGGATTGAACCCATCTCCTCTTAATTACTTAAGGCCCTCTTAACCACTAGGCCACTCCAGGATAATTAATTAATTAAAAGAATCAAAGAAAGCGTCAAAATCTTGCTTCTTATCCTTGAAAATGTGATGATTACAATCAAGTTAGATAGGCTAAAAGGACTTGGTCCATTTACAAGTTGTTCTCTTTGGAGAATGAATGACCATGGAGCAAGGAGCCAAACAATGAGTCGATCATGGGGCCTTTTTGATAAGAGTATTGCATGATACCTTTGTGTCTGAATTTCCATAGGAAAAGTAGTTGTTCACAAATTATTTGATTGCGAAGATAACAAAGGCTATCAGTCGATTACTAATATCACTAGAGTAATTTTTTACTAATTTGGAAGGACTAGAGAAGAGAAGGACGAATGATAGAATGCCTTAGAAGGTTCTTAGGGGTTAGTTAGGGTGATTAGTTATAAATAAAGAGGACGGCGAGGGAAGAGTTTAGACATTGAGTAGTGAATTGTTAAGGTCTTGGAAATTTCTCATGATAGGGAGGAGGAGGGTCCAAGTAACCTTACTTGGGTTATATTGTAGATTGTAATTCTTTTATATCAATCATCATTTGGATCTTATCAACGAAAGAGCTTTGTCTAGTATCACCTGTTTAGTTGACTTTACTCCATGAGCAATCTTTAGAGTACTGATTCTATGCGTAGGAATGGAAGTAATGAAACTATGCATAAAACTACAATAAATTTGTAGATACACAAATTGGCTCAAGCACGCTAAGGGTAGAATACTGAAACACAAATGCAGGACATCTCATTTACCTCTCCATTAACAAGGAACAAGCTGTAGCAAATTCCAATGCTAAGCCCAACGTCAAAAAGTGTTTAGATGAGGAGTTCAACCTCACTCATAAATGCTAGTTGCAAAACACTGAATAGATAATGCTCACAAGGCGGTAGAATGCATGAATATATTGAGGATGACAATGCCGATGAGTTAACTTATGCCATCCAATGTCCTATTACTTACAACTTATCCCTAAAGTTGAAGCACCATCATCTACAAGATCAAGGTGCACTATAAATGGGAAAGTACATAATATTATTACTGATAGAGAGAGTAGCAAAAGCTTCGTCTCAAATTTTGTACAGACTTTTCATCTCAAGGCACTTACACGCCCACGCCAATAAATATTGGTTAAATCATAAAATAATGTGAATCCTTGATTACTTAATTTTGCACTATTTCTCAACATCATTTCTTTAATTGTAGTTGTAATATGCTGGAGACAAATACGTGCACTCATTACACATCCTACTGGCCTGACCTTAGCAATATGATGTCCAAGCCATTCATATGCAAAGAAACAATAGTATAGAGTTCTCATGATGTAGAGAAAAAAATGTTTCTGCAATTCCTAAAAGCTAAAGATCATAAAAACCATCCCGTCTATCTCGAGATGAACTCGAGAAGGTTTCCAAATGCCAGATGATTAGGATGGTTTTTATGGGCTATACTAGTTAAAGGAGGGTTGATAACCAACATAGTGAAGCCTTTGTATTGCATTCTACGCAAAAGGGTGAGTATAGATCTGATCGCATTTTTGGTGTTGTGAGATGGTTTATGATGTTTGGACTCATTTCTATGCAGAGTTTGGATTGGTTTTGGCTAAACAATGGGAATGTAAGGAGATGATTGTAGAGTGTTCCCTTGATCCTCTTTTTTGGGAGAGAGAAAAGTCTTGGGGCAAGTGGGGTGCGTGCTATTTTATAGGACTTCATGCTGAGAGAAACAATATAATTTTTCGGGATTTGGAATGGTGTTCAGCCGATGTGCGGTCAGTTATTAGATTCTATGTTTCTTTCAAGGCCTTAGTGGCAAGGTCTTCTTGTATTTATAGTCTTACTTTACTAAATTGGAGGTCTTTTTTTGTAGGTCGCCTCCCTCATTTGTGGGCTCTTTCTCTATTTTGATAGCCTTTGTGTTCGCTCATTTTTTTTTTCAATAAAAGCTCGATTAGTTATCAAGGAGGATTGGTAATCAAAGTGTGGAGAACTATGTGAAGTAGTAGAAAAGAACTTCTTGGTTGATTTTTTTGCCTAATGATGCAGTTAATGGAGAGGCTTCTACTCGAGTTTGTAGAGCACAACTTCAAAGAATGCAATGATGCTTGTTTTCCGGTCTAATGAGCCTTGCAGCTATCCCCGATGCAGAATATTCAAAATCACATCCCCTTATACTTGGATCTACCTTACCAAACCAAACCTACATGTATCTCAGCCAGCATCACATAAGTCCAGACGGATATCAAATCCTTGATCAGTAAGTTCAAGAACCAAGAAGTACTAGAAAAAATCATATCTAATCTAATCTTAACCCATTGCTACTTGCACCAGAACCGCAAAACATGAAAGATAACTGGATATGTATTGAGTTTAGGAAATAGGGAACTGAACAATAGGGTTGAAAAATACCCAATTCACTTGGAACAACTGCTCAAGGTTGCAATAATTTTTCTAAGATTACCCTATGCAATGAAACCAGCAATCGAAGTGCACGAGGGGAAAATGAAATTCTAGATGAAAGCAATATTATATTATCTTACGAATTACCTAGAAATTTGAATCATCAAGAATAAGAAATATTATATTATTTAATGAATTGCCTAGAAATTTCAATCATCGATGACATTGTTTCTTATCCAATAAAATATCTAGACTCAAGAGAAAAAAGAATCAGTGACTTCTTCCTCTAAGGAAAGGAGTATAGAAAACGATGGCATTCTAGATGAGTGAAGGATTATATAAATGACTTATTATGCCATTTGGTTCAATTAATACTCCAAGAACTTTCCATGAGGCTTATGGACCCAGTTGTTCAACTTCTCCAAATTGTTTTGCTGTCATTTTTCTTTTATATCCGTGATTGTCCGGGCCAGCTTTCACGCATTTCGACTAATGTCACGGGACATACCGCCTGACCCTACAACATTTGGATGCCAAGGAAACCCGTAGGAAATTAATTCTTTGGTAGGTGGGCACCATGGATTGAACTCATCACCTTATGCACCACAAGACCCTCTTCGACCAATTGAGCCACTCAATTATGGTAGTCTTGCTGTCATTTAGTGTTATAATATCCTCCTAAACAGCAGATCCATTGACGACCATCTACGATACACACATAAGATTTAAATACAAATAATTATCATGCCCTACTCCATAACACAGAAGGGTAAGTTGTTCCTCACTAATCACTGCTTAATTGCAATCTCTAAATCCACCAAAAACTTCAGCAAAGAGATAACGAAATCACATGCTGTAGCACACAAGTAAGACGCAAAGGAACAGAAGTAACCTGTAAAGCTCTTCGAAGCTGAGCCCGCTGGCGTTATGATTGTATATCTCGTGGATTGCATGCTCCAAAATCTTCCATGTCTTCTCAGCATATTTCGGATCCACCACGACGCGGTGCTTGAAAGCCTCTATCTGGAAATTCCTCTTCTTCTGCGCACTCATGGCTTCCAGAGATCGGATCCCAAAAACCCTTTGTCTCGATTGGATGTTCGAACCCTTCCACGAAACCCTAGCATTAGAAAAGCACAGTTGGGTCAATTTTCAGCCATGCTGCAAGCAATAGAGGACGATGAAAATGGAAATGGATTACGTACAGAAATGAGGAATTGGGCGAGGAAGAGAACACAGAAATCTTTCTCTGAAGGATAATTGATGAAAGCAATAATTCGAAGAGCAAAAAAGAATAAATAGAATAAAGAACTGCTTAGCTTACTTTGAAATGAGATTATCCTCTTCCCGTCGTCGTGCTTCTCTTTTTCTTCTAATTAAAACTTTGATATGGGTTCTTGGGAGGGTCGGACAAATTTGGGCTACATGTAATTTTTTGTCAATTTATTTTTTTTTCTTATGAAACAAAAATACTTTTGTTGATTGGTTAAAGTGTTACCAATAAGGGAAAGATGTCGATAATATTTGTCAAACAAAAGATCAAAAAACAAATTATACTCGGTTGATTTTTAACTAGACTTGTAAGTTAATATTCTTGTAACACGATTGCATACATTGTCGAGGCTTCTTTGGGGGTGTCTATAGTAGCGTGGATGAAAATCAGAGCAATCGGGAGAAGGAGTGCTATCGTTGTTGATAACTATAGTCACCCGATGAAGATTAATCGAATGATTTGATGATTTCATGTCATTTGTACTCTTGGAAGAAGACCATCTCGAGTCGATATTAGTGGACGCGAGGATGAAAAACGTGCAAACCACCAAGGAAGAAATGAAAGAGGATCTAGGTTAGTGAAGCGCCATGATGCTTCGTTGGTGTGGACGTGGTGTCGTGGAATCAATGATGAGAAGTGATGGTGAAGTTAGGGGCTTCATGGTGTACTAAATGTTTCTTTTTATATATCTGTGACTGTCCGGATCAGCTTGCGCGCACCTTGGTTATTGCATGAGACATTACATCTGACCCTACATCATTTTAATGTCAAGTAAACTTGTAGATAATCAATTCCTACATAGGTGGTTACCATGAATTGAATCTTTCACCTCTTAGTTCACCAATGCCATTTTGACCACTAGGTCACTCCTTGACGGTTGTAGTGTCAACATTGTTAATGTAAAAAAAAAGAAACGAATATGAATGGATGGAAGTGAAGCATGGCGCGGTGTTGGGGAGGAGCATCAGAAGTCGACAATGATGGGGAGAGGTTGACGAATAAGATGGACGTAAGCTCGTGGAGGCGCAAGAGATCAATGGGGGGGGGGGGGGGGGGGGTTTTTTTTTTTGTTTTTTTTTTTTTTTTTTT
>JBBMEF010000018.1:9897406-9916035 GCA_037832685.1 Sicyos baderoa | reverse complement strand
GGGGGGGGTTAGTTAGTTGGGTCTATGGTACAACAAGTATAAGAAGGGGAGGTAAGTTAGAAGGAAGAAAAAACATCGTTAGAAAAAACGTCACTAATGACTCTCAAATGGAGTCGGGATTTTGGATAAGTTAAAATTATTGTTTGCATTATTATTTAATATTTAATACAAAGAAGCTAACAATAATGAGCAAAATGAGTAATTCAGTATTGCATACGCATTAGGGGGTAAACGGAAAGATATGAAATATGGCGCAGAAAATGACTGAATTAGCACACTTAGCACGTATTTAGCAAGACTTATGTTGATAAACAGTTTTTTTGCAGGATAACGCTCGGGAAAATAATGCTTGAGGAAACGCCAAAGCGCCACAAGCGAAATAAAGAAAGAATCAATTGAAAGCAGGATGTTGACTAACCATCCACTATGAGACAGATTGTTAAAATCAAGAGATTCTTGCCTCAGACACAATTGGCAAGTTCATACAAGGAAAGATGTTGTGTTGATTGACCGTGCCTATTCGGGAAGATTCGAAGGTTGATTATAAAAGGCGACTTTTATAATAGGTTAGACAGGTTGGAGAGTTTAGAGACCGAGAGTTTCATCATTTGTTTACTATTTTTTCTCTTTTTTTTCTCGTATTAGACTTATTTACATTTAGTAATACTATTTCAACATGTTTTCTATGTCTTTATCTGTGTTCCTTGTCTGTATAATGAACTAATTTCGTTGGGGCAATGCTAGGAAACGGTGGTGTAGTTACAACATGTGTTTAAAAGAGAAATCAGGAAGGGCATAAGTAGAGCATGTTAACTAGAACAAATCTCAATAGTAAGTGTCGACCGACCATCCACATGCACTAATAGGTTGTAAATCGGAAGAGGAAATAGCCTAAGACTAGTTTGCATGCTCAGCAGGTTCATATTACGTCTTTAATACTTTAAATCAGAGTTTAGGAATAAATGTGTAACTATTGCAGACGCAGCGTCGGCTTATCATTACATCAAGTCGTGGCGGAAGTTGGACTTGATGCGAACGAACACGAAAGCAGAAGTTTGAGAGGCGTAGTATGATAGTTAACCCTTAGTTTAGTCTTATTCTCTCTCAATATATTTACTACTATTTTTACTTTCTTATGTTAAATAACCCAAACAATCACAACATCTATTCGTTTACTTTATGTTCAATTCTAGACATCACCTTGGATAAATTGCAGTCCTCATGGAGATCGGTGATTTTCTAATTACTTACTACAGACCGCGTATACTTGCGTGAGTGCGAGTTTATTGCACACGAAGCAACTAGGTTTACCGTAGTCAATCACCGTGAGTAGGAGTTGCTAACTCAACGTCATTCATACTAATGGACAAGGGTGGTCGCTTGAAAAAACGTGGTTGGAAAATAAATATGGTTGGAGGGACAAGAAAAGCTCGGATGCGCAGTGATTGGAGGAAGTCAATTGGTGTTCAACATGCATGAAGGTTATCATTCGTGGAAAAGATGGTTTTGAGAAGCATTATAGAGGTTTGGTTGTTTGTCGTCGATGGAGTCCTCATCATTAAAGTCGTAGGTTATCTCTTACTTCTTCAAGCATTGATGAAGGTGACACAAAGATGAGGGAATTTGGCAGCAAGGATTTTTAATAAAAATGAGAGAATTTTGATGAAAGAGAAAAAGTAGAAAATGTTTCAAATAGTCTTCATTTTTTTTAATAAGTATCTATTTGAAGTTTTATAATTATATCTTTGGCCTCTAAAATTATATTTTTTTAGTTCAACTTATGTCAAAGCTGTAAGGAAAAATTGAAGCACAAAAATAACCAAGAGAAAAACCTTCGTCTTTATTGATAATTTGTGAAATTACAATACATTCAAACCTGTGAGATTCTTTTAATCCTATATGAGTATATTGTAACTTGGGTTAAATAGAGGGTTAGTCTTACCTAACCATGAGTGATGTATTGGAGCACACATATAAGCTCTTTTTGGGGGGTTTTCTTCCTTTGAGAGAATTAGAAAACCCTAGCCCCCATTTGAGAATCTCGATCGATCCATAACAGTGGAGTAGGGACGTTCTCGAACCACTTAAATTGGTGTTTCTCTCTTTTTCTTCATTTTATCTTCTCTTTTATGCATTGTTATGAATTGTTAAATTGTGCATTCAATCTTGGATTAGACATCAATCTGAAATTTGTACAACAGACTCAATATAAAGTAGTCTTACAGAGATGAAAAAACTCTTAGAATAAAATATAAACAAAATCATGGAATCATATCTCATACAACCAAAGCTCACCGGGGCTTTCATTCTAAAGCTTACAAGTGCTTAAGAAGTATGAACAACATTTTCAAGATTTAGCAACCAAAACCAAAAAATTTAGAAACTTGAGTGACTAAGATTTAATCTTGAATCTTCTTGGTGAGACCATTCTCTTTGAAACATATCCACCAATGATGAGGTTATTTGCATGGTTGTTGAAGAGAAATAAATGTGGCCCATGCTTTTGAGGAGAAGCAATTAAAATAATTTATCAAATCACTTTTTCCTTTTTTCCTTTTCCCTTTTCCCTCTTCTCTATCTCTTTATCTCTCCGTAGATGAATTATTAGCCACTCATTCTCAGTTGTGAACAACCAAAGCTCACCGGGGCTTTCATTCTAGGAGATAAAAAGAATTTACATGATCCAGCGGTGAAGGATAATATTCATTTCGTTTTTTATTTTTTGATTTTGATTTTTAATTTTTTAAAATATTAAAGAAATTATAAAAAGTAACTTTAAAAAATAATTTTTGTTTCTGATTTAAAAAAGCATGAAAAAATAAAGAATAAACAGTAAAAAACTAAAAAAATCAAAATGAAATATGATGTTTGTAAACAAAAAACAGTTATAACATGTTTTTTAATTTTAAATTTTTTAAAACAAAAAACTAAAATCAATTATCAAATATATATTGTTTTTATTTTTCAAAACAAAAAAAAAATCAAAAAAAAAAAGTTATCAAACTTGATCTAAGAAATTATGATTTAGACCTGTATAATCATCTACCTAAAAATTAATTCTTTAAAATTTTCTTAAATGTTATAGAATTAAGATTCTTATGTAAAAAAAAGACAAAAAGATTGATCACTTTTCATCAATCTCCCAAAGAGTTTCATGCGACCAACCATACATGTTCTAATCATAAATTTGTATTCAAAAGTGGATCTAAATTGATTTTGGGGATCTCAATTGATTTAAATGTTTAATTAATGATCTAACTAAACAAATTAAAGGCACCGAATTAAACCCAATTTGTCCAAGATAATGATTATGACCTCCTCGATGAAGACAAGTTCATTACTTATACTAAAAGACAATGGCTTTGAAATCTTGAATAAGAAATTAAGGTCCAAAATGAAATGGGTTTCCTACATTTTATCTCAAATAGAAAACTGATCAATCAAAGTCACTTTTGATTCAAAATCAATGAATGATATCTTTTTATGAACATAGATCTAAATTAGTTTTATTTGAAGAACATAGAACAAACTCAAATTCAAGCAAACAGAGCAGAAATTAGCTTATGTTACACTCTGTGCATTTGGTAATCTGAATACAAAAGCTCAGTAGTAGTAATTAGTATAAACTTTTTCAATATTCTTTTTTTAGATTACAATAATCGAGAAAGGAGATTCAAACCCACGACATCTTGATCAATGGGTGTACACTACTGTCGAAAGTAGATTCAAACCCACCACCTAATGATCAATGAGTGTACACTACTGCCGTCGAGGTTATCGTTGGGTACAACTTTATCTTCTTAACACACAAAGAGAGGAAATCCTTCACAATTCACATAATAAATATCATTATTATTCAGTATTTTCACCTTTTAGATTATGTTTCTCTATTCCCCTCCCAAAAAAAAAAAAAAAAAAAAAAAACTCTTCCCACTGTACAAGCAAGAACAAAGAACAGGGTAAAACCCAGAAAAGGAAAAAAAAAAAAAAAAATCAGATTTGTACCTTGGGAGTTTGCCATTAATGGCAGCAGATTGAGCATCTAACAAGCCCATTTTCATTGCAATCTACACATCTCTGGAACCCATATTCATCTTCTTGTTCTTCCTCTTCTTCTTCTTCTTCTTCTTCTTCATAGAACACTTTACAGCTTCCACAACATGTCTCACATGGCACAAATCTAACATCCCCACAGCCCTCGCACACACCGCCATCGCCATCTTCAAGCTTCTCGCAACACTCGAGCAATTTCTCGAGCTGCCCATCTTCCTGTAATCTCCGGATCTCTTCAGCTCCACCGATTTGCTTTCTCTCAATGAACACTCTCGGCAAGCTCCTTCCGCCATTTTTGTTCTCGTCTTCCATTAAAAGCCCCTTGAGCTCCTCCTTAAACCCGGAATGCATTGACACATCTCTCTCGTCTACGCGAACTCCGACCGCTTTCAGAATTGCCCTCACATGGCAGCAATCTTCGTATGTTTTCCGAACCCCTCGCAAGCTCGTAAAGTACAGAATTACCTTGTTGCTTTTCCTCTTCTTCTCCACCTCCGGCCAATTGTTGCAGAATTTCTTTGCTGAAATAAGTTCCGGGTCGAAATCGGAATCATCAATTTCCTCTTCTTTCAATTGAAGCCAGAGTGGTTTGGGAGATGAATCTGTACCAATTTGTTTGGGAATCGGCACCTTACCGGTACCGAAATCGAAGGAGAGGCTTCGAAATTGGGACGGAGACCGGTGAGGGCTAAAATCCTCAAGCCCTTCCATGAGCTCCCATGTATTGATCGTCTCCGGCTCCCCTGGCGGCATTACCGGAGCGGTTTTGGGGATTTTCTCTGTAATTAGACTGGACCATGTCTTAGCTTCGGCCAACCCATTTCTGAAACCCCCATTGATTCCGAGCTCCAAAGAGCCTAATGTGGAGGAGGTTAGAGCTACGACGTGGTAGCTGTCGCCTTGGGCTTGAGGTGGATGATGAACTTGCATCGAGTAGCTTCGAGAGATCGGCGAATACGGCCGGCGGCAATGGTGGCAGCGCTTTGGTCTGGAGTTCACACATCCCATTTATTGAAAAGGAAGAAGAAGATTGCATAAACCAAGCAGATCGAGGAGGGGAAGATTTAGAGTCGAAAATTGAGAATCCAACACCAATCCGAACAACCCTTTTTCTTCTTCATCGAAACGGCAAACGAAAACCGATCTGAAAAATCGGAAATCAGAAACAGAGGAATGGGGATTTAGGAGTGAAGGATTTTTGGATTTTGATTTGGAGTGTGGAGAGAAAGAGTTCCTCTCTCTAGATTTGAGGAGAGAGAAGTGGGAAGAAGAAGAAGAAGAATGAGAATGTTGTTTTCGCATTAAAAGAAGGGGTGAATTCGGAACCGAAAATCAAGCGTTCTTTTCTATAAAATACTTACACACTTCCCACTTTCACACTAAAATCGAAACTGATTTTTAAATTTCGATTAAATTACCAGAAATATTTAAGTCTTGTTTGAAGGTGATTTCATAAAATAATATTCATTTATATAGTTTAATATGTATTGCGCACTGGCATGATAGTGTTGTTAAACTAGTTTACAATAAAATAATAAAAACACAGGTTAAGTTTTAGTTAATATTATTTTTAAATTTACAATTTAATAAAAAAAAAATTGTTTATATTAATCGGAATTATGTACCTGACATTTATCTATGGTCATGAGCTGGTTTTATTATTATTATTTTAGGTGTTATGGGTCAAGTAATTGATTTGAATAACCAACCACAACAATTAAAAAATGAAGTTGAATGCACATGGTGTACAAGCATATAACGAAGACGTTATAAATTCAGATTTATTTTCCCAATTATAATTGAATTCGAAAGAAGAAAATGTCTAATCTCCAAATATATTAAATTTATAAAATAAAAGTAAAATAAAAGAATAAATTGAAAGTTCATAATTTAATACAACTTTATTTTATCAGATAATCTATTTATCCATGTAAACAGAATACGATACTTGCCTCATGTATAATGTTAATAGATTAGGAACTCTAATCGTTAATTATTATTTTTTTTCAAACAAACATAAATTATCTATAAAATTTTATATACCCATAAAAATTATATTTAACTTTAGAAAATTTACGATATTAGTCGAAGCTAGAAAATAATTGTAAATACAGTCCATTTGAAAATTAGCAAATATAAGCATTAATGAATATTTAAAATACATAATATTATATAATATATAGTATTAGGTAAATAATTTTAAAAAAATCTATGCTCATTCACTACAATTTTTCGATCCCCGTTTACATTTAATATATATATATATATTTATATAGATACGTTAAACATGAACTTGAGAATTAAACAATAATTAGTTGAACAAATTTAAAATTTGATTCTTCCCATTATTCGGCAGTTAATTGATAAATAAATGGCTTTGTATTAACATGTTGATGTAAACACATACATAAGCCATATAAGTTAGCGAAAACGAGTATCAGGTTATACAAAATTCATTATAAAATAAAAATAAAATCAAGAACCAACCTAACTATATTTCATATCTCGAGGCTAAGATATATATTTGAAAGTTCAAAGATCAAAACTTATTTCATGTCTCAAGGCTAAGATATATATTTGAAAGTTTAAAGATCAAAACGGACGAAATTTCAGAACAAGAAAGAGTTACAATATAACTATACAGCAAACTCCACTCATGTCATTCCTTCTACAATGATAAACTTCAAAACATACAAGCACGGAATCATCAAGGGGTTGCCCAGTATGTCCTCTTTTTATTTCATCATTCAAAAATAAGATGCAAGTTATACAATAGCCAGCAGTATAGCTGATTACCAATTCAGATAGTATTTTGGGGTGAAACGATAATGGTTAGACGGTACATTACGACCTTATCCGTACCTGGTTTTCGAACCAATACCTTTAACTAATGTGATTGTTGATCTTCATTTTTGTCCTCTTTGTTAGTTAAACTCCACGCTCTCGTTTGAGGTTGACGATTGACCAAGGAACTCCGCTCTCAATTTCATTAGAAGTCTTCCGAGATAGTTAAGACCTTCTCCATCTCGGCCTCCGCCCCAGAAGAGATCATGTGGTGATGCTTCAACTAGAACTGATCCAGCAGTTGATAGCAGCATAGATTTCAGATGAGGGTAACTTGAGAATTTGGATTTCAATGCTCGATACATAACGTCGAGTTTGGCAGTACGCCAATCGGATCTTATCTGTAATAAAAATTGAGAAATTCCAAAGATTATCATGTGATCTAGATCAAGAAATAGATTTCAGAGATGGTATAATCTTGTTCTTTTTCCTTCTAAACTTATAATTTCCAACTGTTATTACTATTTTTTGATGTGTTGAAAATCAAAAAGAACTACCGCCAAACAGCCAAGAGCTTTAGAAAATAAAGATCAATCTCATCTTCCTTCAGAAAATATATTTTAATCTTTGGAAACAAATGGAAGATTTTATATGATACAAACTTCTTTATTTCACTTTACAATTAAAGGAATCAGGCCTTTATCTTTCATCAATCAAGGTTACAAATTCATTCATAATTTGGTCTATCTAGTACAACTATTGTTTTCAAAGCGCAAGGCGATACTCTCCTTGATCGCCTCAAAGCGAGAGGCGATAGAAAGGTGAGGCCCAAGTGATGAGAGACGCAACAAATAAATGCATAACTAAATAATATATTGAGCATAAATTGATAATTTAAACATGTTTGTATTCCCATAAAATTTCAAGTTATACGGAATAATACTAAAAATTAAAAAGTAAAATTGTAAAAGAATAATAAATCAAAAAAATTGTTATTATAAGATATACCATCATATTAAATTATTATTTGTATAAAAAAATTAAAGTCAACCAAAAGTATAAAAAAACAAAGATTCTACATCAATAACTCGAATAAACACACACACACACATATTTGAAATAGCCATGAAACAAACTCAATATCCTTAATAAAGACTTTGCATGGTTGTTCGACTTCTTCATGAGCTAATTCTAGGTTCTTTGTAGGGATATTAAGTTAGAATATTGATAAATAAATAAAACTTTAACAAGGCGCATGCCTTGGCTTGAGGCGAAGGCGATGCAGGGCGCAAAATTGCGAGAAAAGACAAGGGCTTGATTGGAGGAGCTCGCCTTAGCTATGTTAGAGGCGCAATACCCGCCTATGTGCAAGGCGATGGCCATAGGCGACGAAAGACGATGGCCTTGAAAACAATCTGTACAACCTATATATACAGTTGGTCTCCCCTTAGTAACCGTCTATCGAACCGGTATTTCTATTCCTCCTTTGATACACATTTACAATAGGAGGTCTATCATTATATTTTGCTAACTATATAATCCCCCAACCTTTTATTTTTCTTTTCTTTTTTCTACGCTGATTTAACACATCATGCCAAAAGAAATAAACTGACTTAAATCAAAAAGTAAAACTATTAAGAGGAGCAATACCATTTTAGGCTGCTGCCTCTGCATTGATCTTCCTATTCTTGCTGCTTCCTCTGGACTTCTTGCTGATTTTATTCTTTCCACACAATCCTGAGCTACAGGATCATCAAGACCGACAAATTTGTGAGCCTGCATATTCGATAAAGGTTAGGCACTATTCAGCATTTTGAAAGTGAGAAGAAAAATCTAGACAAGGTGGGTACCTGATAATAATGCTCTACAGTTAACCAAGTGCAATCATCACCATTTTCATCAGCAAGATGAATGGGGTGTCGTGAAAAGTTTGAAAAAGCGCCATAAGGATCCCATGTTTTGTAAAAGAATATAATACTTGACTCATAGGGCGTAACTGTTGGGTCAATTGCAATGGTTTCATCACAAGACGGGATTACTGGAGCAACATCTAATATTGGTTGAAGAAATCCACAAATTAACATGTCCTTGCCAACCTGTAAGCCGAAGTCTTATCCCAGTCAAAATTAACTCCGTATTATAGGTGAAATGAAACAATAGGTAAGGAAAATATGCCACGTGGACCCCGGAAATCATACGTGCAAACATTTTGAATTGTAACTTCTCCAGAAAAAATGATTTCAAGCAGAAACAAGGAAAATTAAGCCATGCATATATGGATGTATTATAACTTTAATTGTTAGGTGGGGGAGGGAGTTTTTTCATGTGCAATACAGTTTTAAGAACTCCAAGAGAAAAGACTGGAAGAAGAGGGGGTTTCTGTTAGACCCCCTCTTAGGAATGTGTATACTTTTTTTTTTGGAAAAGAGCCAATTTCATTAAATCATGAAATTACAATATAGAGATATAGATTACAGAAGATCAAACAAACAATCTCCAGTAATTAAGTAGTGTTCCAATACTATAAAAATAAAATAACGGGTTTAGTTTACACCAAGATATAACGTGAAAAGTAATGGTGTCCAAAAAATTCTCGTAAGAAGAGCATTTGTGTTTAAAGATCCTTTTGTTTCTCTCCAACCATATATTCCAACAAAAAGCTCTGATAAAATGTTCCCACAAAAATTTCTTCTCCTCCTTAAAAGGATGACCAATAAGCGTAGCAGATAATAACGAATATGGATCTGGATGAAGAGCAATTGGCCAATTGAAAGCATTTCTGATAAAGTTCCAAAATCTTGTTGCAGTGTGTATACTAGGAGGGGCAGAACTGTCACTACACCAACTGATCCTAATTAGCCGTTAGTACCCTGCTTATTTAAGTGAGTATTTTGCGTAAGAAAGTATCTTTTGTGTATTCTGGACTTGTATGTCAATTGGGAGAGTTCCACACTCTCGAAAGGTGGTTGGTTATTACTTATTAATGCTATTTTGTAACGTATTCACATATTTGATCCTTTGGTTGCATTTGGCATCTTAATAGTTTCAAACTGGAAACTGGAATACGAGTGGAGATAAGAGGAGTACCACATTATCAGTAAGTAACTTCTAAATAATGAGAACACTAAATTAAAAGTAACCTTCTCATATTGAACATCGATTAGCTCCAAGGCTTGAGTCATCTCAACCATCCCAAGTTCACCAACTGGAGATGGTGCATTCCTCCCCCCAATAATCTTAGGTGCAACAAATGCAAAAACCTGAAATAAAAAACCATCACCAGCAATATTATTGATGATCTAGATGGGTGGTGATGAAGGAAAATGAGGTCGCTGGAACTATACCAAACATAACAAGTGAATGTCATATCGTAAACTGGACTAAGTCACATCATATACTTTAGCTTCAGTTGTACAGAATTGTGGTATTCTACTAATATGATTGAAGTTAGTTTTTAGTTTTACTTGAACTTGAAGGAAAGTCATGCAGTTGGAGTAAATTTACTCTTAGATTTAGGATCAATTTATAACATATTTCCTTCCGCGTGTGATTCAATTCAAACACTAGCATTTGTTTTTTTTTTCTTTTTTGATAAGACTAGTGTTGGGTATTATGATAATGCATTGGAAGGATTTATAAGTTGAATTAAACAAACAAAAACCAACAAGAGCAGTAACTCAGCAGCAACAATGTACACCACCAAATGACCAAGAAGTCATGGGTTCAAATCCCCCAATCCACAATTGTTCTAGAACTCAAAAAAAAAAATATACATAAAAAAAATTGGAGAAGCAAAAGATATGCTTCTACTGATGCAATGTCTTATTTATACAAAGGCATAGAAAGAAAATCCATAACTAAATAATTTGTTGACATCTTATGGGAAAAAAAAAATTTCAAGAAGGAAAGGTGGGAGGAAGATTCATTCTGGATAGAGAAACTGTCAGACATGAGAGGACGAATTTCTTGAGGTCTCAACCCTTACCAGAGGGGGGGATCTAGTAGTATGTGTTAGAAATTAACAATTTATTTATATATCAGAGGTAGGATAGCCTCAAAATAGCTTCCTCCCTAAATCCTCAACAGAGAATTTACCTAGTTTGTCAATACTCAGATGATAACCAAAAAGGAAAAGATGAATTTAAATACTCCCTTCATCCCTAGCTAACCAACCCGCCGAGGAAAGGTCCCACCACGCGACTACCCACACTCCTCCTAACTTGCCACCTGACCCTACAACATTTGGATGCCAAGGAAACCCGTAGGAAATTAATTTCTAGGTAGGTGGCCACCATGGATTGAACCCATCACCTTATGCACCCCAAGACCTTCTTTGACCAATTGAGTCATGCCATGATGGTTAAAGTAGGGATTAAACATAAGAGTTATATGCATGATAATTTTTTCCTTGTGCCACAGTAGACCTAAAATGAATAAAATTCTATAATCAAGTACTATTCATCAGAAATCAATAATCAGAACCTGATGGATTACTCCAGAAGCAATGGCTGAAGCTGCAAGTGTCCCTCCACACTCCCATAAAATTGAAAGAAATCCACGATCATGAAAATATTCCATTACATCTCGAGGGTTTAGATTATCAAACTCCACTACTTCAACTCCTTTCGATGCAAGCAGTTTCTGGAAACTCCTTTTAGCTCCTCTTTGTGTTACAACCATGGTTGTCATATCCTTTGTGTCCCAAACATTTGCTTCATCAGGAAGATCGAGAGCCCTTGACATCACAACACGAAGAGGAACATGCCCACCACCATGTCTTGCAGTCAGTCTGGGATCTAACAGCATTGGGGGAAATCACATTGAAGCACTATTAACAACTAAGTGCCAGCCAACAACAAGACAGTAATCGAAAATGGCAAAACTCACCATCCATCCGCACAGTATTGCCACCTACTATAACAGCATCACTTCTTCCTCGTAATTGAAAAACGCGTTGTCTAGATGAAACACCACTAATCCATGCTGCATGACCAGAACTTGCAGCAATTTTTCCTGATAGTGAAAGAAAATCATTTAACTTATAAGATTGCAATTAAACCAGAATGCTACAATTTACCAGGTGAAAAAAAAAGTCACGCAAGAAAGACTAACCATCAAGGGTCATGGCATATTTAAGTACAGAGAAAGGCACCCGAGAAGCAGCTTTACAAATCAACGGAGCGTTAACAAGGAGGCATTCCTTTCGAGCTTCCTATAAGGAAAATCAACACTATGTATAAGTCATCTTAAAATAATTATCTAACAATTAAACATCAAAAAAAGTGAGGCCAAGAAAAATCACAGTTCAACTATTCCATTTGGTTACCTCAACAGCTCTACTCTTTAGGTCCTCTCCAAGAACATCAACTAGAACTCCTTGACTTCTTAAAGCCCTGACAGCATTTCCTCTTAGATGTTGCAAAGGATGCCGCATTCCAACAACTACCCTTTCAATCCCTGCCTACTTGTGCAGTTTCAATCTCCAATTTCAAAGTAACAAGCAATAATAATAACAAAACAGCATCTTTTAAATTAAAGGAACCTTCTATTTGATTCAACCAGTGTTTTAACAGTCGTGCCCAGGCACAAGGCTGACACCTCGCATGTCCCAGGCGAGGTGCGGTTAATAAGACGCGAGCCTTTTGGCACCTTACGTAAAGATTGATAATTGAATATTATGTATGTTTTACATATTATTCTTGATTAAAACTTCATTTATGCATGAAAAGTGTGTTTATTATGTGTATATACATATATATATATATATACGTTTTTTTGTATTTTTTTATATAATGCGTCTTACGTAAAATAGCGCACACTTTTTGGTGCGCCTTACCCCTCAAGCTCCAGAGGGCCATTATGTCTTAGTATGCCTTGGGAAACATTGGATTCAACAAAATTCACCAAACAAACATGCCAATTTCAAACTAGAATAACATGGATGAATGAAATAAACGAGTGAACTCCAGAAAATAGAGAGTTCATAAACAATCCAATTTGAAACTAATAAAACTCAAAACAAGCGTTAATGAAATGAAAGAAGAGAAGGTGGATTTAAACCTGAACTAAAGCAGCCACAGCAGAATTATCACTAGGGCAATCACTGGACTCCAAATTAAGAAAGGCGGTAGCCCCATGGGACAGCTCGCCGGCAGCGACGACGGCTTGAATCTCAGCAGATTCGGTACCCTGACCGTAGAGGAAGCCCTCGCCGGCGATGGCGCCCGATGGGGTGGTGATGATGCAGCCATAGTTGGGATGCGGAGCGGTTAATCCGGCGGACTTGTCAGCAATCACGGCGGCGCGACGGATGAAGTCGGCTTCAAACGAATGGGAAGTGGAGCAGTTGGTGGTCGGATTGGTGGTGGTGGCGGCGGTGACGACTGTGGGCAGCCTGTTGGCGTTGATAATGGGGAAAGAAGCTCCCAATGAGAAAGCCATGGGGATTGGGAATCAGTAGAGGTTTTTTGTTCAACTTCTTGAGGCCTGTTCTCTACTGATTAACTGCATACAAAGTCAGAGCTTCATCAGCATTTTCTTCTTCTTCTTGCTGCTCATCCAAAATAATTGGCAAGAAACTACGAATAAGTGAAATCACGGAACTGGTCTCGGAATCGCGAACCGAGCTCTCTAACTCTTTCAAACTGAAAAATAAGAAACTGGTTTTTTATGAGCTTTTCGCCGGAATCCATGGTAAAAGAAGCTGGAAAACAGATCTAAGGGAGGAGATGGCTTACCCAAGAAGAGTAGAACGAAGAAACCAAGGAGAAGTGAAGAAGAGAAATGGCCGCGATTTTGGTTGGGCGGGTGACGTCAACGGCGGAGACACGCAGCAGGCGACGGAGAAGAACCTCCGACGAGGCTCGGCCGGCGGCGGGAAGCAGAGAGGGCTGCGTTCTGCGTGGAGGAGTGCTCCACTCCTTGCTGACACGTGGCGGAGGATCTAGAGACTGCGAAAATGGACGGCTCAGATCAAAAAGGGGCTCTCCTTGCTTGCAGTTGTCGACAAGCGGCTCTAAGGAGATAGGAAAGGGAGAGACGAGAGTGATAAAATAGAAGGAGAATAACTTTTTGTATTAAAACCCTTTTCCATTTTTATAATTATAAAACACTTTAAGCTTTGAAAGTGATAAGATTAAATCAAAAACAGAAATTCCATCTTGTCATTTCAATTCGAGATTTATTTTCTTTTTTCTTTTTTAAGGAAAAACTCAAAAATTATGTTTTGGAAGTTCATCTCCCGCACATGGGAGATTCTCCTACAGCATTAAATAAATTAGGAATATTTTCTATCCATTGATGATTAATATTTTCAGAAGCAGCAAAATAAGCTAGCTTATGTGCAATTAAGTTAACTCCCCGACAGTCCAAGAGAACTTCACATAAGTGAATAAGTGCACCAGATTCACCATTTCATCAACGATCTTTCCCACTTTCGAGCGATCCTGCAAAATCGAGTACGAACTAAGTAATTGTACAATACGTAAAGTATCAGACTCAACAACAACTCTTCGCAAGCCCATAGCTGAGGCAAACTCAAGACCCTCTCTGACAGCTATCGTTTCCACAAAATCTAAATCCACCACACCTTGAAATAGCAAACATAACCTCTCCATTCCAATTTCTAGCAAACATAACCATAAAATAAAATTGTTTGAGGTTGGAAAAATAATATAATTTAGGGATGTTTGAAGGGGTCGAATCTTTTTGTACAAATTTTGAAACAAATTCAATGTTTTGACTTTTCTCATGCAACTGCATTCTTTTGCTCAGTGAGAAACCTCTCGAGGTTGATTCTTTAGCAACAAAAAAAAAACACAGTAAGATAAAAATGACTTTTCTTTATTTCCATCTTCGAATCATTCATTCCATTGACTCATACATAATGCTGAGCTTGCAAAAGCTATAAAAGAAGGGGCATCCTATTCCCAAAGCTACATCAGTAAAAGAACACATTATAAAAAGAAGTTAAGAAGACCTATTAGTTAGGAGGGAGACTTCACTTGGTTGAGAACTTGAACAGCATAATGTGATTGTAAGGCTTCTTTGGAGTGACAATGGTTGAAGGAAATTTTTTTTGATTCACAGCATCAGGAAAGCCTTGCGTCTCCAAACAAAGTGCGGCGTGAGCTTGGTACACGAACCCGCCCTTTCCTTTCACGTCCTTTATAAAGTTTCCAGTGTAGAACTGCACGCCGGGAGCATTTGTCAATAGCTCCATCGTTCGTCCCGACTTCTTGTCATGCACAACTGCTGTTTTCTTCAACTTATATCCCTCGCTTTTCTCACCATCAAGGGCATAGTTTATGTCGTAGCCGTTTGGTAGCTTGTTTATTCTGCTTCCAACCGTGCGGGGCTTGAGAAAATCGTATGGAGTTCCCTTGATAGATTCTAACTTTCCAGTGGGAATGAGGTTGTGATCGACGACAGTAATGCGGGATCCAAAGATTTGAAGACGATTCGATAGGATATCGCCGCTGTTATGTCCACCAAGATTCCAGTAGGTGTGTTGAGCTAGATTTACAGGAGTAGGCTTGTTAAGAGCTTTGGCATTCATTGTCACCTTCAGTTGGTTGTTTGCCATAAGCATGTAGGTGACAGTTACCAAGAGATCACCAGGAAAACCTGTAAAACAAAATGGCAAAACAAGCGAGTTCGTAAAAACCGATTCAAACATCCTCAATTGTGATCATTCATATTCGAGGGACAGATCAAAAGATTTCCTCATCATATTTCCATTCTCACCTTGTTCACCGTCAAAACTACGGTAGGTAAACACGATATGAGGAGAGCTACAATGTTTCTGATACTTGGCCACTTTCCAAACAACATCACTGAAGCCTCTATTGCCACCTAATGTTAGAATTCACAAATGAGTTAGTTAGGTATGGATGCCAACAGAAATGCCAATGTCTCAAATTTATATGATGCCAATGTAAAGTTAAAAATACAAACCAGACCAGAAAATATCCAGTTAAGTGAAATAATATACCATGAAGTGTGTTGTTTCCTTCATTAGCAATCAACTTGTATAGAACTCCATCAAGGGTAAATTTTGCACCGCCGATTCGGTTAGCAACTCTTCCAACAATCGAACCAAAATATGTTGTATCGTTCTACAAAGAGAAGTTTTTCATTTGTTATTTCAGTTGAACAGCTAGGGGAAAGGAAATTTTAGGAAGAAATTAAATTTATCATTTTAGTCCTTATAGATTGTGCTTGGTTACAATTTGATTCATAGCTTTAGTTTCTATAGTTTGCTTAAACATCCCCATAGTTATTTTTAGATGTGAGGAACTTTATATTGATTGTCAACTCATATCTCCTCCATTAAAGTTATAAGACAGGAACACTTCTGAAGGCAACTCAAAGATAATAGATCACCTTGCTCCAAAAGGATTTCCTTTTTTTGTTTTTTTATTAATGTCTCCCCTTTTTCTAGAGGAGAAGATTTTTTTTTGCTTTTGTTGTTGGTTGACCCTACAGAAAATTGAATTCTTCTTGATTGAGTAAAGAAGTCATTAAGAGAGGTCAATGACTTCTTAGAAATGAATTAATATTTAACAAAAAGGTCAGAGGGTCTATGCATCTATTCTTTTAATTTATTTGTCTACACATTCATTTTAGTACATTTTAATTATATTTATTAAATATGTTTAATCTACTCATATGAAAATCACAGAAAACCATGGGGAACCACGTTCTAGAAAGAATTAAAAGAAAAAGGAAAAATCACAAACAAAAAAGAATAATCTATGGCAAAGATACTTCTACTATATTTTTTCTTTTCTTTTTTTGATAATTTTGCCCCAACCTACACCCGTCTCAATGCCCAAGATTCGAGAGAACAAGAAATTTTACAATTAAGTTTATTCTTTAATTTGGAATCAAAATATCTCAAATAACATAATTTCGAGACCCAAGTCTCTACTAACAAGATTGCCATTTGGAACAATGTTTCAAGTTCGAGACTTGACACCTCTCATGTATCCATTCCTTTGATGTCTCTCAGTGTCTGGTCTAGGGACGGGCATGATTACCTTGGGTATAGTGCAGCAAGCCTCCGATTTTTCGATTTCAAAAAAAAAAAAAAAAAAAAAATACTTCTACTATCATCACACACTTTCACTTTTTAAGTGTTGCAAATCAAGTAACCTCTCTTTGTCTCACTTTAAACAACACATCATAAACCTCTCTGGAATCATGAAGAATTTAGGCCAAACATATTTTACAATAATTGTCACAAATATTAGGACATGTTTGGTGCCAAAATCACTTTATATCTCCAAAATAACTAAAAAAAAAGAACCTAAAGTAATTTTGACAATTTTAAATCACTTAAACAGAGAGGCTTTTACATCTCAAAAGAGAGAAAAATAGAAGGCATCACAAAGCCAGAAATAGGACTAAGAAGAATCAAACATCACAAACAGAGTTTCCATTCAAACAAAAGCAAAAGGAAAAAAGAAACCTCACCTTATACTCCTGAATGGAATCATACCCAAGAACAACATCCTCCAACTTCCCTGTAACAGAAAAGGAAAAATAACAAATTAACAAACACAAGAACAAGAACAGAAACCTAAAAAAAAAAACCAGAAAAATAGACCAAAATGGGGACAAACCATGGTTGTCTGGGACAAGAAGAGACACAATAGTGGCACCCCAGTTGGTAAATTTGACTGAAAGGTCACCCTTTTTAAGCTCATAAATCCCAATCTCCCCTTTCTTGGCAGAGCCATTGGCAACCCCAAAAGCTGCCAAAGCAAGAACACAAAGAAAACCCACAAAAAATTTGGCCATATTTCCCAAAGAGAAAAGCCCTTTTGCCCTTCTCCAAAACTGCTTCACCCATTTTATAAAGAGAAGCATTGAAATGGATGAGGAACAAAAATGGCCAAATTGACAGACCCATCTGGCTGAACAGAGACATGTGCCTTGTGGGTTTGACTTCAAAACAAAAAAAAAAGAGAAATTTATTATCATCAATTTCAATTTTGGATGAATATGAATGAACCAATCATCAATTTTGGAAATGTAGTGGCCCAACTCTATTTTGCCCTTTTAGTAGGCAACAAGTCAAATGTGTCCTTTTCCCTATGATTTTTCTTATGTAAAAGTAATGACTTATATTATAAAATAAAATGATTAGGACCATGTAACATCATCTTTTCAATCAACATATGGTATATTTTAATCACTGTTAGTTAGTTTAATAGGGAAAGAGACCAGCTGTAAATAACCTAAATTATATGTTACCATAAAAAGTACATTTTTCTTAGTTTGGGTACTGCATAACATGTGTATTTAAAAAAGTCTTACATTAGTGGATATTACATGTGTATATCCTTAGTGGAAATTACATGAACCCTAGTGCTTATCCTTAGTTTGGGTATTACATGACATGTGTATTTAAAGTCTCACATTAGTGGATAGATGAAAAATAGGTTCTTAAAGCATGAAAAATGACTAGGAAGAACACATTAACTTGAATTTGGTGTACAATATGTTTCAAAGAAGAAAAATATTTAACAATTTTATAGGAAGTGATTTCCATACCTGAATTTTCTAAACATTTGTAAATATCTTTTATTTGAGATGACATAAAATATCTAGACGAGAAGAGTGTTGTTGTGAACAAATCATAATATTTTCATTGAATATTTTAGACTTAAATGGCCCATATTTATACAAACTAATAGGCTGAGGAAAATGAGCCCAGAAACTAAATAACCAGCTAGATAACTAAAATACATTAATACCCTTAATATCTCCCCGCAAACGAAAGACAG
>JBBMEF010000018.1:9867116-9897306 GCA_037832685.1 Sicyos baderoa | reverse complement strand
GCACTTGGTTGTTTTGTTTTTAAGTTTGTTACCGACACAACCATATTTCATTTACTTTTTGCACTTAACCTTCTGATAACGCTGAATCATATCAATTCAATCCTCGTGGGAATAGACTTTTACTTATCACTTGACTACGAAGGGCCATGTATACTTGCATGTGTTCTGAGTGAATGCTAAGCACATCGAATTAATTTTCACACATTTTAGGTGTAGCTTCACACGTACCAGTAGGCCTGCACCAACTGATCACGTACCAAATCTATTCATCAATAACATGGAAACATATAATTGAGACTCAACACTAGTAGCTCTCACTAGCTCCCAAGTCCATTCGTGGTTAATAGATTCTAATATGAACACGGGTAAAATTTGTTATAAACTAGGCTCTAGGTCAGTGGTTCCCATAACTCTACTTAGACCTCTGGATGATAACAAAACAGTCAAGTATAAGAATGATCTACATGCTCAATCCTAAATAATAAAGAACAACATGCTTGTAAACATCATTTTGGAGATATTTATGAATTCAATTTTTTTTTTCTTGAACCCCATTTGATGTTTCATTTTTTTCAAATCTTGTTTTAGGTTTGAAGTTAAATCAATTCATTAGATTAATCATAATCAAAACTAATTCTGGAGTGAGTTGTCTTAAGATGTAAAAGTGACCACTTAAGATTTTAAGTATGATCTAAGTTTACTTTCATTGTGAGCTTTTAAAGGATTTTAGAAGGACCTTTAGCTTTGTAAAAATCAAGTAACATTTGGCGCTTATCAAACCCCAGTTAAGTAAACACTATCTTCAAATCATATATTCGTCACACTTTTTGCCCCACACTCGCACAAGAAAATATAAAAGAAATTTAATTAGATTCGGTACACAACTTTAATTGTTCTAATTTATTGGTTCGGAATCAAAGACGCATGCTTTTTTTATTTGTGCTTGACACATTTCCGATTTCTTGGACCTTCTCAACTTGAGACAATTTTAACTTTTGTCATATGTGAGAAAATAAAATCTAACCATCCTTTTTTTAAATCCGACGACTAAATAAAAAGAGAATCATACGTGCCATGTTTTTTAATTTAAAAATGACAGTGAGTGGATTTAATTTGAAAATTTTCTTTACATTTTAGGTAAAATTAAAAGTTTTGTTTTTTTAGTTGAACTATGGATCATTAAATATTTATTATTGTTGATGAGTTATTACTCTGTTTCAAAAATAAAATTTAAGTATTAAAAAATGAGAATGAAAAATGATCTATATCCTGTAATAATAAAAATAATATTGAAAGAAAATAATAGATTAAGTTGTCAAGCAATTAAAAAAATTAAAAAAAAAAAAAATCTTAGAAATTTGTTTGTAGGGCAAAGGTTTGGAGATCCAGGGATTCTTCCATAAAATCAATGAGTTGTAGAATCTTCACATTTTCAATGTAGGATAATTGCCACAAGATGAGTATCTCCAACATTCTCCCTCAAGATGGCGGCCATATCGAGAAATGTCATCTTGAACTAGATCCAAATTTTGGCAGCCATATCGAGAAATGTCATCTTGAACTAGATCCAAATTTGTGGACCGAAATACCCGCTTTGACTTACTTTTTGCTACGATCCGAACTTTGAGATCAAATACCCGCTTAAGCTTATGCCCGCTTGGGTGGGTCCACACCCGCTTTTAGAATTCAAAGCATTTTGGGTTGGATCGAAATTCGGGGACCAATAACCCACATGGAGTTCTGATACCTTATTAGAAAATGTGAAGTTCCACCTCAAAACCAATTGGTAATGAGGGGAGAGTATTTCATATCTCTTATAAATGAGTTGTAGAATCCTCACATTTCCAATGCGGGACAATTGTCACAATGTGAGTATCTCCAACAGAAAATTCGTAGGAAATTAATTTTTAGATAGGTGGTCTTCATAAGATTTAAATTCATCATCACTCAAAGACCCTCTTTAATCATTTGAGCCGCTCTATGATAGTCAGTATTGAATTTTTACTATTAAAAATTTGAATAAAAACATTGTTTATTTTTAGTTTAAAAGGCACACATTTTACCCCAATTTTCAAGCAAACTAAACAAACCTTTTTTTATTTTTGTATCCATTAAATTAAAGGCAAATATTACCTATATTATCCAAATCTTCTCTCTTTTTGTTTGGAACAAACAAAAATGAAGTCATATGAACTTAATTACTGGTAAAAAATGAGTATAAAAAATGTGACATAATTTTGTATAACCAATCATCGTAGCATGTCACATCATCAAAAATATTATCCAATTTTTTTGAGAAACCAAAATTATCCAATTAAGTATCAAATAATGCGATGGATAATAATCACAGTTTTGTTTCTTTTTTTTTTTGAAAAGATAATCACAATTTTCTTGTAGTAATGGCACGTGAGTGAATTAGGATGACAACGATGCGACACGTGGGAAAACTGAGAAAAAAATTAATTAAGTTAATAATCATAAAGACATGTGTGGCCAAGTGATGCACGTGCAGCACGTGATATTTTAGGTTGATGTTTCCCGACAATGGTGTGTTTTAAAAGCAAAAAGATAAATAACAACTTTTTTATTTCAAAAAAGAAAAAATAAACTTTGGATCTCACACACGCCCCTATTTTTGTTATAAATTTAAATTATTCTTCATGTACACTAAAAACATATACATTTTTTTTCATAGGTGGATTTCTAAGTTAATTTATACATATTTCATCGACTGGATCAGTGATACAATAATTTTATTATTTTGTTTGTTGTAAATTAGTGCAATACTAGCATTTCAGATTCGATTCTAAAAATCGATATTTATCTCTTGATATATATTCAAAAAAATAAATAAATAAACAGATGTATTTTAATTATTTTTATCAAACGACTCATTAAATTCTCATATTTAAATTTTAATAACTTCGTAAACTTTATATATATATATATATATATATATAAATGACTATCCTAAGTTATTAAACTCAAACCTTTTGGTAATAGATTAGTATGGTGCGAATATATGAGTATGAAGATGAACATGTTGGTTTGGATAAAGCTGACTAAATGAATCTTACTAAACTTTTTCTTTCTTAATTATTTGTTGGGATGGAAATTCTTCCATTGTATAAAATTAAAGTTTCTTTTAATACATGAACTTGAAGAAATCCAACAAGTCTTTTAGTGTTCGATACAACCCTTAAACTTTTTTTGAGTTCAATAGGATTTTCGATTTTGAATTTTTGATTCTTCACGATTCCAACATTTTTTAAATATATTTTTTTTAAACTTTTTTTCAAATAATAAAACTTAATTACTTTCAATTAATTTAACTGATTGATTTTCAATTGATTTTATTTTAATTATTTTTTAATCAATTTTACTTGATTATTTTTTGTCAAATTTATTCATTTATGAGCTAGAATGTTATAAGTGTGTGGAATGTCCATTTCTAGTTTTTTGCTATATTTGAATGGTTTTTAAAATTTTGATAACCATAAAATTTATATATATATTTTTTATTATTTATGAAAAATCCCCTAAATTAATTAGACAAAGAATCAGGGCTCAAACTCCTATTAGTAGTTCAATCACATATTACATTTATTTAATTCAAAGATCATACTTGTAATTAAATCATCCTCATGTCATGAGTGGCCCCTTTTTATGGGAGCCTTTCTGTTGTGTCTTCATTAATGACCATTCATGCAGCCTTTTCCATTCTTTCTTTTTTTGAAAAATTTTCCATTCTTTCTTTTTTTGAAAATTTTTCCATTCTTTCTTTGCCCTCTCTCTTATTATATATTTATTATTTCTTTACTTTTTAAAAATATATTTTTCTTTCTTTTTCTAGTGATGATTAGAAACTCCATTTGCTTTCTATGAAATTCTTTTCCATCATCTATCTTTTCTTTGCTTTCATCCCTTTCCTTTTGGGTTAAGTGTTTTTTTCCCAAAACCCATGAATTTCTAAGACATGGGGAGGAATATGCAATGATTTTTCCTTTTTAGTTTCCTTTTTGCTGATATATATATATATATATATATATATATATATATGCATCGTTGTCTTATGGTGTAAAATTACAGTACTTTTTCATTTTTAATCACTATAGTGAAAAAGAAAAGTTATGGTTTGTTTATGTTAGGAGTGTGTTTTTAGTGTAGAGGGTTTTTAGCCCTAATGGTTTTATCATCTAATTACTTTTTGAAAGCAAGTTTGATGATAAATCACACGCTATTAAAAGTTATTTGGGTTTAAATAAAAAAAATATTATTGAATAGTAAATATTTGTTAACAAAAGTAATTTTACAACCTATCAAATTATTACAAAGAACATTACACACAAAAGAGGAAAAGAAAGATAAAATTAAACTTATAATAACTTAGACCTCGTTTAAAAATATATTTAGAGGATAGATTTCTACACGCTCACTAATTAATCTCATGTCATGTAAATTTATTATCAAACAATCAAATGATATATAAAAATATATATTATTTAGTTCAACCATATTTGGAGTTAAAAAAATTAAACTTATAATAACTTAGACCTCATTTAATAATCATTTAGGCCCAATTTGATAACTATTTGGTTTTTTGTTTTTGATTTTTGAAATTTAAGCCTATTTTCACTCAAAGTTTTACCATGTGTTCTACTCTTCCTATCACATATCCATATTTCTTTAAGAAAGTAGGAGAATACTGACTAACTTTTAGAAACAAAAATAAACTTTTGGAAGCTACTATTTTTTGTTTTTGAAAGTTAATTAGTGTTCTCCTACTTTTTTAAGGAAAAATGGATATGTAATAAGAAGAGTGGAACACAATGTAAGGAATTTGAGTGAGAATAGACTTAAATTTCAAAAACCAAAAACAAAAAACCAAATGGTTATCAAACGAGTCTTAATTTTTAAAAAGTAATCCTATAACAATTACTTTACAATATGTTTTTTTTTTCTTTTGATATTTACATCTTACTTATATTTTTAGAAACCAAACCAAAATTTAAAAACAATAAAAATGTAGCTTCCAAAACCTTATTTTTGTATTTAAAATTTGGTCAAGGTCTACTCAAGTGGAGTCTCAACACTCCATGATGGTTAAGACTCTCGCATGAATGTTTGGTTTCTCCAAAAGCTTTGGTTTTGTTGATCACTCTGATATTTGGAGACAAGTCTGTTAGTTGTCCCTTTTGGGGGGGAGCTTAGAGTTAATGAAGGGTGTTAAAACTTTTGGCCCAAATGCATTTAAAAACATATAAAATTCATATTGAATTTTACCTTCGGAGGCCCAATACGAACATGGCCCAAGTGATAGTGAGATTCCACGCGTACGGCTTGTCTTCACGTGTAGGGCTTGACTCCACCCGTAAGGCTCCGACGCTACACGTGTGTGGCCTAAGGGCTGTTGGATCGACAGCTCGATGGGGCGTTGATCAAAAATCCTATTCCGCCTCTTCACTTCTCATTTCGATCTTGAGAGCTTCGGCTCTAATGAAACGCTGCTGAGATGCTTCTCTTCTGCCACTAGGGTTCAATCTCCATCGATCTGTAGGATCTTCAACGCTTCAACGATCAACCACTTTCTCTTTGCAAAAGCTAAGTAACTTCTCCTCTTCTAACTCTTTATGCCTAACTTTTAGAAAGCATGCATGCTGTCGTCGATCTTCATTTACTTATTTGTTCTTTGTTTTCAACAGGAAGCAAATCAAAAAACAAACAAGAACGAAAGCTCATAAACGAAAAGAAGAAAGAAGATGAAGGAGAAGAAGAACACCGAGAAGTATAGTGGTTCAACAACGAGGTCTAATCCACTCTTAAAAGGTAAGCCTAAATCTTTATTGCTCTTTCATTTTCACAAGCATGAACACAAACACACTCACAAGCATACACAGATCTCTCCCTTTTCACTCGTTATAGAATTTTCACACACACTCAAAAATAGATACATCATGTTCTATTTATCGGAATTTAGAAATGACCAATAGTGTTGAATGGCTGCTTCTGCTTCTGTTGTGCTGTTGAGTTTGTTGATAGGTAGTTTAGGTGGTTAGTTAGGATAGTTCTAACTGCACAACTACCTTGCTCTTTCTGTTTTTGCTTTGAACTGTCAAACTGTTATGAGCCTTTAATTGGAATCTGTTGAATATTGTTTGACTGTTATTGAGCTGGAACAAACTGTTTTAGGAACTCATCAATCATGTAGAATGTTTGCTTTGTTTGCTTGCTATTATTAGAAGTGTTGATTTGCTTTAGGAAACCAAACAGCATGTAGTGCCTTCATGTGTTTGTCTTTGAGCTGAAATATCTAGGAATGAAACCAGCATGTAGAAATTGCTTTGTCTTTGCATTTATTCAACCTAGTTTCAATAAAGGGTTTCTTAATAGGTAAATAAAATGTGTTGTCTCGATGATTTGAGACACTTTTAGATAGTCCATGTCAATAACATGCGTTGCACCTGTTAATATTGTATTATAATTTTATTTTTATAATATTTTTTAAATATATTTTCAATTAAATATGAATAATATGCATATAAAAAAATGATAAATATATTGAAGCGATGAAAAAATTAATTTTAAAAAATTAGATAAGAATTTATATGTATATTCAAAGTATACATATTAATATAAAAAAAATATATGTGAAGGGTAAATTTGATATAAAACTTAAAAAAATATTTTTCTAAATATGTGCCTTCCCTTTTTAAACGACAATTTCGACTAAGGTTTTGATCACTTTTGCTTGGAAACCAAATTTAACTGTTCTTGTTCAAACAAAACTTTTTAAATAATAGAAATATAATTTAAACTTATTTTTAAATTTAAAGGCGTGATTGAAAACACACTTGAACAATCACTTTACTCATTTGCTTTTCTTTTCTTTTCTTTAGTTTACATTTTTTACCCATTTGCTATTTTACATATCTGTTTTTCTTTTATTGGAAATATGACAGAAGGGTTGCTAAAAAATATATAGTTTTGAATCTTTGACAGAAAAATTTAAATTTTGAAATGTGAAAGAAATTTAATGAAGCTAATCCTAAAGTTTGACACATATTTTACAATTTAACTTAAATTATATATAAAAAAAAGAAGTTCAGGAATCATGAGAAGAAATGCCGATAAAAATAATGATTAACAAAATACAGATGAAAATTAATAACAAAGAGAATATGAATTCAAATTCTATCGGAATAAAATATATTATAATATTATGGTTTCATCTATAAGGGATAATTATTTTAAAATAATAACAATAATAATAATAAAACATTTTGCTACCATCACTATTTAATTTTTTTAAGGTGCGAATCAAATGATTAAGTATTGAAAACTAATTAAAATTATATGGAAAGATACTTGTAATATAAATTAGAGGAAGAGTAATTATTAATTAATTGAGGTTGGCTTCTTGGGTAGAATATTTGTCTCCTAAATGCCTTCTTCATCACTTCATGGTCTTCCACTACTTGTGATGTTTCCATATATTCAAGTTTCTTTATTATTTCATTTCAATATGATGATTTATTCTCTGACTATAATTAAGTTCGAAGATTTTAATAATCATATCGAAAGGATTAATGGTCAAAATGATTTCAATTGTTTAGTAGTAATCTAGTCGAACACTACGGTTATGAGTTTGATCAAAAGAATTTTTAACTTCTAATCTTGTAAACAATATATATATATATATAAAAAGCCTTTTCTCCTTCCCTTATTTATGAACTTGTATTAACCTACTAAAACAATTTCACATTTAGATCCCTTTATAATCATTTGATTATTTGATTTTTCATTGTTTGCTTTTTAAATTTAAGTTTATTTTTATTTAATTTTACTAAATATGATTTCATTTTCATTTAAATAGAGTATATAAATTCTATAACCTGCAAGTTTCATAAACTAAAACAAGTATTTGAGATCGATCTAAATTGAGCCTACAAAATTTTTAATTGTTCAAAATCTTTCGCATGGGTACAAAAACATCATTTTTTTTTACTGTTGTATCTACTTTAATAAGAACATGGTCTTTAAAAAATTTGATGCATTAAACTCAAATCCAACATTTTTTAAAAAAATGGTAGAGGATCCGTATTGATTATCAAGTTATACATTATGTTAGTTAAACTCAGTATTGATAGACGTAGATTAGACAATCTTACTATTTTGAATGATGTTACTTATGATTTTCTTCGAAGCTTCAAGAATCATTTATAACTTTTATTTTTTAAATCACGGAAAAAGGAACTACTTTCCAATTGAACAAAGACCCAATAATTGAAGTATATTTTTAATTTATTAGCACTCGTATTATTTTTGGTGTCATGAAACTTAACGTGTAGATGAGAGAGATATGATTAAGAATTTGGATCTGTGTTAAGGAGAAATAATTAAATAGATCTACCTTTGGTTGAAGCATACTTATTCTTTAACCATCCTAAATACTTGCTTCAAAGATATTGTCTTCAACTATAAGGTTAATTAATGTCAAAAGCCAATTCCTTTTATTAATTTTAAAATTGATTTTGGAAAGTCTTGATCTTACCAGAAAATATTTGTTGTTTTTTTTTGTTATGAGGAAAAATATATTTTTTACTTCAGTAACAATTGAAATTGTTTCGAACATGTAATCTCTTTGTTACCCGAATGTATAAAATACTATTCAAGCTCTGCTTATTTTAGCAAAAACTTTATACGTCACACAAACTTTGATCAACTATTTTTTATATTTGAATAAATTCTACCTTAGTTTTTTAAGCTCTTTTAGGTCAACTATGATGGCTTCTTAAATTAAGTATATAAAAATAATTTCAATAACTCTAGATAGAGAAATTGTACTCTCTTTAATATGAAAGCAAATTTACACGTTAATTAATTGGTAGTTCACCAAATGCCGTGCATCCAATAAGCCTTATAAGGTAATTATTCAAATATGTTTGCCACTTTATTTAAATTAAAAATTGTTAATGTTGTATTAAAAAGATATTGACAAATTTTAACTGAATTAAAAAATAAAAGGCTATGACTTTTGAACTCATCTCCCAACTTCTTTTTCTTTCTTGGGCTATATTGGACTTTGGTCAAACATATCTTAAAATTCTCAAAAAAAAAAAAAAAAAAATAGCCGTTAAATTTGAATAAAATCCTTAAGTATTATTTAAAAAACATCCTTGAATTTTAAAAAAGAATCAAAATTAACTTGACCATAAACATTATAAAAACTACATAACTTTTGAACTTTGTCTCCTCTTAATTAGGCATATGATGATTGAGAAACTGTCTATTTAGCTATGTTAATTTATGTACTTGTGATAAAATTATGCAGCTTACACAGACTGTTTTTCTCCCTTTTTTTTTCTTCCCTTTTTTTCTTTTCCTTTTTCTACAAAGAAAAATTTGCCACTATTTAATTTAGACTGTACCTACTATTTTTCTATCCCATAAAATTAAGAAATTTGTAATCTGAAAGGGAGAAACTCATATACTAAATATAGGCCAACATCAACATCTTTGATTAAAGTCAGTTTTTTTTTTTTTACAAAAATATGAATATACTATATATTACAAATAGTTGATCAACCATCATTTCTCCACAATAAACTCTTGGATTTCAATACCTGTATGCCTTGCTTCTCCTTGCAATCTCAAGAACACTTCATCGCCAATTTTAAGTGAGGTAACAGGGATGGCTTTCTTCTCATTTCCTGCACAACATTGCAAGCAAGATTTGGCAAAAAACAATAAATACAAAAATCTAATTTGAAGATACAGATATTCTAAACTTGAACTGGCAAGAGTTAAGACGACCTAGACCGGGGCAGACTAAGGCAACCGTTTCCGCGTTCTGCAGAGGGATGCTGTAAGAAGTTTGCTCATCTGAATCTCTCTGCCATAAGTAAATTATTCTCTGCAGGTTATTTCTAGCAACAGACCTACTAAATCCAAACAACCTATCCGAGCATCATCGATACAGAAGTCCCGATTATTATTCTAATATGCAAGATTCGAATAGAAACATGATGTGCACCTTTGCCTGGACGAGAACCAGCTGCCTAGTCTCTATTTTTACCCGTCCGACAATAGCGGTTCGTTGCCTGCCTTCTTGATCTACTACAATTACCTCTTTGCCTGCTTGTAACTCAGAAAGGTAGCTAGTTTTCCCTCCTGGGATAGCTACATAGGCATGGACAGGTCCCTGAAACATCCACAAGATAATCAAAAAGCTATAAAAGAAAAAAGCACCATTAACAATTTTGAGCCAAGACATTGTGCCAAACTTACAGCATTAACACGAAAAGGCCGGCTAGCGATGTAATTTGACTCTAAGCATTCTGAGTGAACAAGGAACAGTCCTCTAGCATAGGACCCCACCTACAGAAGAATTTTATTTTTATATATACTACACAAGAAACTAGGAGAGCAATATAAAAGGAAAAAGAGGGAATGGAGGATTACGAGAAGTCCTTCACCGGGTCTCATAAGACTACAGAGATCGACACAAACTCGATCTCCCATTCCCACAACATGGATTTGAGTAATAGTAGCCTTAGTCAAGCTCAGAAGATTAGTAGCTTCATTTCTTCTGTCAAAATAGTCCTGATGACATTATAACAAAATAAGGAGCAAGACTTTGCACTACAATAAATCAGGGAAAAAAAAAACAAAATAAGGAGCAAGACTTTGCACTACAATAAATCAGGAAAAAATGATAAACCACCTTTAGCTGAAAAACAGCTTCAGGTTCTCCAACTTTCAAAACAACTCCACCCAGACCTTGTTCAAGTGCCTAGAAACACAAATGAATTCAAATCATATTTTATGAGGCTGAGAAAATTACATAGAGCTCAGTTATATTTATTAATTATTCAGTCCATCTTTCCACACTAATACAACCTAAAATGTACACCTCAAAGAAAATTTGAGCTTCCATGGGAGTTTTGGAGACTGCAAATACTGTTTTCTGACTCCCCTGAAATGCTGCAACAATATTCTCTGCAGGTATTATCTGAACATACAAGTCAGGACCTTGTCAGCTGCCTTACATTTAATGGAGAATCAGAAGTTGATAAGCTAAAATGTGCTTGGCATTTACTTAGATAGTTAGATTATCTAAAGAGACTTTGATAAAGAAAAATTACAAACTTAAAAATCGATTAAAAATTATCAATATTCTCTGCAATGCTTCGTCTAAAAGTGCTTATAGAAAAAGTGTCTCACTTAAAAATTACTTCTCTGAAAATCGACTCTGCTAACCATGATATCTTTGTTTGTTTCCAAGTTATAGCTTTGACTCTGCTAAGAACAGATCGTTTTTAATTGACATAAATACCCAGTTAATCACTAAATAGTACAGATTTATCTGCAGACTGTTTATAGACTCGTCCAAACAATTCAAAATCATTTTTTCAGTCACTTTTCTAAACTTATACATCGATAGCCAGCTAAGGGATTATATCCGGCATTGTTTTTCCTCGCACCAGGAGACAACTTCGGACTTCTCGAATTCATCCTCACGGGCCACCCTTTCAAAAAGAAAAAGGATATCCTCTGGGGACACTTTATTTGAGCCTATTTGTGGAGCATATGTACTGAAAGAAATCACAGAATTTTCCTGGATGTTGCCTCTTCTTTCTCTCGTTTTATTGACAACATTACTTTGTTGGTGGTTTCTTGGTGCAAGTTATGTCCCCTATTTCACAATTATAGTTCCAATACTCGACTAAATAGTTGGAGATACCTTTTCTAACTTATTCTTGTTCTGGGACTTTCCTTCCCTTATAATTTCATTCTATTAATGAAAATGTTTCATATCCAAAAAAAGATAGCCAGCTAAAGGATGATTCAACTTAAGCATAGATTGCAGATGTATAGCAATGGAAAACCAATGTTAGAGTACTTTAAGATGCCAAAACAAATTAAAATAGTTAGAGCTATGTTAAAATACCATTTTGGTATTGAATCTCATGTAGTCTAATAGTTTATTACTAATTAAAAATAATTAGATGCCTACAAACAAATTTTAAGATATATTGAAAGTGGCAAGAACTAGATCTGAATATTTGAAAGTAAAATGACTAAAATGGAATGAACCCGTAATACATGGCAAAATAAGCATTTTAACACCAAACTTCGAATAAGATGCCTACAAACCTGCCAATCTTGTAAATCCACAACAATATTGTCAGCGGATGCATTTGACGGTTGAAGCTGCTCCAACTGCTGGGGGTTAGAAACCTCAACAACTGTGGCAATTAGTCTTCCCTCTCCATCAAAAACTCCATCCTCTTTCATAAAAAGTGGATGTATTAGTGCAATTGCTGGACAATTTAACACCAAACTTCAAATTAGATGCCTCAAAAAAAAAAAAAAAAAACAGTAATCATGATGACTCTGACCAAATATATCTAATCAACAAACTCATCAGAAAATCAGATGTGCCTGTTTATTTCGGGCTAAATATATCATTCTATACCTCGTCTTTTTAGTTTTACCTTGAATATTTCACAAGTTTCACTTTGAATAAAAAATAATGGATACCAATACTTTGCTAAAGTCACAAGAGATGCAATACACTTATTACCCTTTTTAAAAATTAAAACTTAAACCCTAAACCTGTCCATCTCTCATATCTTTCATCTTGCTAGCACATCACACTAATCTTCCTCTCTCACCTCTCGCATATATCTCTTATGCTCGACTCCCTCTCACTTCCTTACACTCGCACCAGATATCCCTTCATCAATCTCAAGTTCCTTTCTCTCACACGCCTTAATGTATGTATGTTAGGAATTTTTTTTTTCTCTCTTGGGTTTAATTTGAAATGTTGTTGAGGTAGTATTTGGTGCCTGGTGGAATGAAAGTAAGTAGGAAGTTTAGGCAAAGGCAGGGGATTTTGAGTGAAAGAGGGTGAAGGATTTCTGTGCGAATGAGGTGACGAATTTTTACACAATGCAAAGACTTGTGTGTCTTCTTTTTTTACTGTTGGCTGCTGATTTTGTTCATTGGAGCATTGACATAGAAAGTTTAGGCAAAGCCAAGGCGTACTCATGAGATCTATAAATTTCATTTTACAAAGTCACGACTCACGTGTGCGAGATAGTGAAAGAAAAATGTATAATCCCAATGCTTTGTGAAGGGCTTGTTAGATATAATCTCAAAACTTTTCAAAGCACATGTGAGATTAGGCATTTTATCAAGCAGTATTGCATTGCACATGCAAAACAGTGGAAGAAAAAATGCATAACCTCAAATTTTGCCTTTTGAATTGTCTCGCACTCTCTAACATTTGCATCATTGCGGGACATTGAGAGTCTCAAAAATTGTCTTGCAATCTGGTGACACTACGAGAAAAGGATTTGTACCTATTCTATTTTATCCATTATTTTCTATAAGTTTCTATCTAAAACTTGCTTTTTTGTTAACATTCAACATTAAATGGCCAAAAAAACATCCCCTCTTACGAGACAAAATTATGGAATTATTTTCCATTTGGGGAAGACAATCAAGACTACTAAAGATAAGTTAAACCCAACCTAACTATCCATGTTTAGACAATCAACTTTTGAAAACTATCTTGATATAAACATTAACTATAGGTATTAATGGGTAGACAATCACTATTTATAGTTTTTTTTTTTTTTTGAAGCTGGAAAATCAGAGCATCGCTCCAATGGGTAACCACGTCTATTCCTATGCCAGGCCCTGGGAGACATCAAAAGAATGGAGAACGCGAAGTGTCTACAAATTAATGTCATAGGTGGATCTCGAGCGTGGGACCTTGAGATGAGAAAAAAATTGCAAAGAAAGATAAGTGTGACTAGCAAAATATGAGACATGGGAAGGTGTAGGGGACAAAAAATAACATTATCTCATCTACCAAGACATCATCCTCAAAGCCCCATTAGTAACTATTTGGCTCAAAAGTCCTCTACCCCCAAGAAATTCATCTTATTCATCTATCAAAATATCATGAATTCGAGATTAAAATAAAAACTAAAAGTCTCCAAAGGGTTGTACAGTGGTTGAAGACTTGGGCTTTGAAGGTATGCTCCCTTCAAGGTCCCAAGTTTGAGATTCACCTGCGCGATTACTCCTTTGTGTCTGGCCTAGGGATTACCCTTGTTTTTTTTAAAAAAATAAAAACTAAAAAGCAATCTCTCTTGAGATAAACAAGAAAGCGAAATGCAAAGCTTACAGGACCATTCGTGAGCAAGCTCCCGATTGTGCGGCGAGAAGATGAAAGTACTCCATCCCCTCTCAACCGCAGCCGTCATAACCTGGCGATCCTCCGTCCAAATCCACACCCCCTTCGCCGCCTCGACCGGAGACATCGAAAACGACGATGAACCGTAAGAACACTGCAAAGATCTACACTCACCAGCACTGAATTCTCCAAAACCCCTTGAAGTTAGGGCGCGAAGTTTAAAATTATCTGAAAACCCCACCAAAGTTTAGCCGAAATCGATCGAAATGAGAGGAGAAATGTGAGTGGAATTGAGAAATTGAGAACCTGGGGTTTTCTTGGTGTTGGATCGCTGTTTGGGAAGAATCGGAGAAATGGGAGAGGAAGAGGGCAAGGCCATGGCTGCCATTGCTGTTCTGATTTGAAGCCCAAAGGCTTGGTGAAGAAGAAGAAGCTGGGCCGCTATAATCTGAAACGATAAATTTCTTGAGTAGCGATGAACATTGGGTTTTTGAAAAATTGGGTTCAAAATTGGAACAAATATGTGTTTAGTTTTATAAATTCTTCGAAATTATAGACATCGAATTAGTGGGTAATATTGTTGGTGGGAGAGTTTGGTCATGCTTGTCCAAGTTATGTTATTCGTGACTACATTCATCATTTCAACTCTTTTTGTCTATGTTGTTTATATTGTATCTCACCAATCCATTGTTTGTACCCGAGGGACCTATTACAAGGAGCAAGACAAATAAGATTTAAAAGGCATATATATTAGGAATTTTTTTATGTATAATAAAAATGGGGTAAAAAATTACATCTATAGCACATTTTTATCAAAAATTAGTTTATAGCAAAATTCCAAATGATTGAGTAGTGATTGAGTTTAATCACTGGTTATTGATTGAGTAGTGATTGATGAGCTCAATCACTTAACAAACTGATTGAGTTCAATCAATAGTTATTGATTGAGTTCGATTGAATTCAATCACTCCGAATTTTGCTATAAACTAATTTTTGATAAAAAAAAAAATGTGCTATAATTCTAATAGATGGTTCTAAAGTTGCTATACAGTACAAATTCTCTATATATTACATCCTCAAAAGCTTGTCAATGCATGAGAAGAGACAAAACTTTTTCAACACGAATTTCTTTACAACGTGAGCACAACAAATGAAGAAGAGATTGAAATGAAGATGACATGAAAATAGTCATTTATTTTGGAAGATGACAATATGGCAGAATTTTAAATGAAGAATTTTTCAAATTTTATATTTTATGGCTTTTTGATTTCAAAACTTCCCAACCATGCTCATAAATGCAAATGACCTTCTAGCAGGGGTGAACATGGGTTTGGTTGGGTTGGGTTGAAGGAGTTTTCAACCCAACTCAAATTTTCGGGTTGGTGATTTTTCCAACCCAACCCAACCTTATATTTTCGAGTTGGGTTGGGTTGGGTCATCGGGTTCATCGATCGATATTCAATATGCAAAATTTTTTATCAAAAGCCACTCATTAATTCTTTTCATATATAAAATCTCAACTATAAAACATCAAACAAAAAGATAATTGTTCGCCACCCCAATGAAGGAAAAACACGAAAGGTGTCCACACACTTTTTAACGAATGTTTGTTCGCCTCCCCAACCAATATGAGATTCCCATATGGATTTCCACCACATAGGAGGTCCACTAGCCTAATGCATGGCTCTGATTCCATCTGTAACAACCCAACTCATGGCCGCAAATGAAGCACTCCTTAAAAAAAGTATGGACACCTTCCTCTAGACAACCAATGATTCACCCTAATAAAAATTCCTTTGTCCACAAGGTCTTTTACAAACCTCCACAAAACAAACCCAAAAGGTAGAAAAACATTAGCTAAATATATTAAAATAAAACTAAACTTGTAATAGAGGAAGTGAGTGGGAACGGGTGCCAACACCAAAAAATATAAAGTCAAAATTCTTGACAAAAGTGAGATTTGAACCCGCGGCCTCTCACGTAGAAAACATTAACTAAATATATTAAAATAAAACTAAACTTAAAAACGCAATAGAGGAAGTGAGAGGAACTGGTGCCAACAACAAAAATAATCAAAATAAAACTTACTTCTCAGAAGTGGGACCCCTCTCACGAAGACCAAAACTTGAGTTAGGCACCTTAGACCACTCGGCCATCCTGATTTTGATTTTAAATCTAATAAATTAATTTAGATATGTAACAATTTCATCTCATACATGTAGACAACCAATGATTCACCATAATAAAAATTCATTTGTCCACAAAACAAACCCAAAATGTAGAAAACATTAGCTAAATATATTAAAATAAAACTAAACTTAAAAACGCCATAGAGGGAGTGGGAGGAACCGGTGCCAACAACAAAAACAATCAAAATAAAACTTATTTGTCAGAAGTGGGATTTGAACCCACGCCCTCTCACGAAGACCAGAACTTGAGTCTGGCGCCTTAGACCACTCGGCCATCCTGACTTTGATATGTGACAATTCCATCTCATACATGTAGACAACCAATGATTCACCCTTATAAAAATTCATTTGTCCACAAGTACAGACCTCCACAAAACAAACCCAAAACATAGAAAACATTAGCTAAATATATTAAAATAAAACTAAACTTAAAAGTGCAATTGAGGAAGTGAGGCGGAACTGGTGCCAACACCAAAAACTTGAATTTGGCGCCTTAGACCACTCGATCATCCTGACTTTGATATTAAATCTAACAAATTATTTTAAACATGTGACAATTCCATATCATACCTATAGGCAACCAATGATTCACCCTAATAAAAATTCCTTTGTCGACAAGGTCTCCTACAAACCTCCATAAAACGTAGAAAACATTAGTTAAATATATTAAAATAAAACAAAACTTAAATGCAATAGAGGAAGTGAGAGAAAACCCCGGTGCCAACACACCAGAAACTATTCAAACCAACTTGTCAGAAATGGAATTTGAACTCACATTACTTTACAAAGACCAAAATATCATTCTGACATTTTAGACAACTCGACCATCCTAACTTTGTGATGAAATTAACAAATTATTTTTCATATTTGATATTTTAAACATTAGATTTGACAAGTATAAAGAAAGATATTATTATTATTAATTTTAACTTGTGATTCAAATCACATATCCACATATTTTTAGTATAGGTAAGTTGAGATGTGTTCACTTTTTTTTTCATGAATAAATATAAACTATTATTTAAAATTATATTGAAGCTAAAAATCAAATAATAATTATTTTTTTAATTAAAAATATTTGTAAAATCGAATAATATAAGTCGATTACAAGTAAAAAAACAATCGATTATTTATGTTTTTTTTTGTTGCACCTACTAAAAGAGTCATCCATTAATCAAATTTGGGCATAAGAAAGCTCTTATTACTAGAGTATATTACGATCTCACAAATGTCCCACATTGGAAAGTGGGAGAGAAGAGATATGAATTACTCCCCTCGTTACCAATTGGTTTTGAGGTGGAACCTTATAGTCTCTCACATGGTATCAGAGCCCATAAAGCCCAAACGGGTATTCGGTTCAATAAAATAAAATTGAGATCTGATTCAAAATTGGTGAGCCCAAAAGAGGCACTATCTTGAGGGGGTATGTTACGATCTCACAAATGTCCCACATTGGAAAGTGGGAGAGAAGAGATATGAATTACTCTCCTTATTACCAATTGGTTTTGAGGTGGAAGCCTATAGTCTCTCGCAGAGTAAAATTAATTAACTTAAGAATAAGATTAACCTTATTTATAAATTTTACCTTCATCATCATGGTATCTCTCTAAAATTAATTAACTCGACTTGAGTTTTAAAAAAATGCAAAACTACTGTGCTCAAGAAATGATGTAGCCTTCATTTGAAAGATCTTCATGCATGCATGCAAATCTTTACATATTGGGAAATATAACAGTCTTTTAAAAAAGTCCACCTTTTATGGTCGCGAATCGCATTTGAAATGGGAGTTTTGAGTATTGAATATTAAAAAGTTCTAAAATCTTAGTTTTGATTTTTGAAATTCGGTTTGATTCAAATATTTCGAGAGAATAAGAATGGGGATTAAGAAGAGAATGAAAATGAGGAGGATCATGATTTGTGTTTAGGGTGAAGGTAATAATTATGTGAAGAATGATAATTTGTGTTTGAGATAAAAGTAATAATTAGGAGAAAAATAAAATAATGAATATGGTAAAAATGAAAAATAGTGATGTGATGTATGAAAAGTTGTTGAAGTGATTTTTAGATAACGTGATTATGAGGGAATATTTCGTGGTGTCCCAAACACGAGAAATTATTCTCATTCTCATTTTCTCCCTTGTTTTTGGTGGCTCAAACACCCACTAATTAAGAGAAGATGAAAATGAAGTCATTTGTAGATAATTTGTTTGAAAACAAGGTTAGATTTCACAAATAAAAAATTATTAAATAGACTTTAATTTTTTGAATTTTAAAAAAATATTACTCAAATTTTCTACAAGTTTGAAAGCTATTTTTTTAGTTTACAAATTGTTATTTAATTTTACTCAAATTTTCTACAAAAAGAAGTTTGAAAGCTATTTTTTTAGTTTACACATTGTTATTTAATTTTTAAAATATAAGTAAGATATAAATATTTAAGTAAGAAAAATTGTATGTACTTATTGTAAGCTAAACTTTCAAAATTTTAAAATGGTTATCAAATGAGGTTATAACTTTATTTTTTATATCCATAATTGTTTTGAATATGGAGTTTCACCTCAAAACCAATTGGCAATGAGGGGAGTATTTCATATCTCTTATAAATGAGTTGTAGAATCCTCACCTTTCCAATGTGGGACAATTGCCACAAGGTGAGTATCTCCAACAAATATGGTATCAGAGCTTAATGTGGGTAATGACCCCCGAATTCCGATCCAACCCAAAATGCTTTGAATTCTAAAGCGGATGTGGACCCCACCCAAGCGGGCATAAGCTTAAGCGGGTATTTGATCCCAAAGTTCGGATCCGACCCTAGCAAAAAGTAAGCCAAAGCGGGTCTTTCGGTCCACAAATTTGGATTAGGATTTAGTTCAAGATGGCATTTCCCGATATGGCCGCCATCTTGAGGGGGAATGTTGGAGATACTCACCTTATGGCAATTGTCCCACATTGAAAAGGTGTACAACTCATTTATAACGGATGAGGAATACTACCCTCATTGCCAATTGGTTTTGAGGTGGAACTCCATATTCTCTAATAATAACCATTTTGTTTTTTGTTTTTGAAATTTAAGCATATTCTCACTAAAATTTCATATATTGTGTTTCATCTTTCTTACCATATATCCATATTTCCTTAAGAAAGTAGGTGAATACTAACTAAGTTTTAAAAACAAAAACAAACTTTTGGAAGCTATTTTTTTTTGTTTTCAAAATTTGGTTTGGTTTCTACAAATATGGGTAAGAGGTAGACATCCAAGTAAGAGAAAGTATATGATAAGGTAGGTGTTATAGGCTTAAATTTCAAAAACCAAAAACAAAAAATTAAGGCTCCGTTTGATAGCCATTTGATTTTTTATTTTTGAAATTTAAGGTTATTCTCACTCAAATTTACTACAATGTCTTCCATCCTTCCTACAATATATTCATATTTCCTTAAGAAAGTAAGAGGATACTAACTAACTTATAAAAACATAAACTGTTTTTAAAAGTTGGTTAGTATTCTCCTACTTTCTTAAGGAAATATTGATATATTGTAGGAAATGTGAAAAACATTGTAGTAAATTTGGGTGAGAATAAACTTAAATTTCAAAAACCAAAAACAAAAAACAAAATGGTTATCAAACGAGACCTAAATAATTATCAAACGAAGCCTAAATAAATAGCCATTGAACTTTTTATATCAAGTTTCACATTTTGGTTTCTCTATCCTTTTAATTTATACATTACAAAACAAAATTTCCAAAAACAAAAACCAAAGATAAAGACGACATAATGCCTTTATCTTCAACTTATTATTTTTTTTTAAATTTTGTACTTATCAATTTAATACAATAGCTCTTCAAAATTAAGGTTTAATTTTCTTCAATTCTCAAAGAAACCACGCTTTTGACTTTCTAATTAAATTAAACCAAAAAAAAAAAAAAAAATGGTCCTCATCTAGGACAGTATCTGCTATCCTATTAATATTTAACCCAAAAAAAACAAAAAGAATATTACTATCATTAATATGGCCAAATTTCCCCTGATCTCAGGAAATGTTCAATAATTATCATTTTTTTTATATCCACTAGTCTCCAGATCAACTTGAACAATTCTTATATCTATAGTGTTCGAACCAACTTACACATCCTATTAATACCCATCAATATTTGAAGGTAAGAAAATTATCATTTTTTTGTATCCATAGTGTTCGGACCAACTTAAACAAAATTAATTTCTCGATAGATGTCACAATTATAAATTTATTCAAACCAAAAGAAAAAGGACAGGGAAATTTAGGAATAAGACTTTTAATTTTGTGTATTTTTTTTTTCTGATCGAATCTGTTAAAAACATCAACAAACTGGATGAGCTATTGGAAGAACATGTCACTTTCTAACTTGACTATGTACAAAAAGATGATTAAAACAGAGAGAAAGGGGGAAAAAAAATACCTAATTCATGTCCCACAAAGAAGAAAGATCAATAAAAGAAGCTTCTTTTGTTTTTCTTTTTTCTTTTTCACTCTCTTTTTGGGAGTAGAAAGTAAAACAAAGACTCTTTGCTGCACAGAAATGGTGAAACAGTCCATGGCAGCTTTGTATGAAATGGAGAAGATTTTGTGTTCAGACTACTATCTTTGGCCCTCTGTACAGTGCTCCAACTGCAGCGAAGTCTTCGGGTTGCTCTCTTTCTTCAAGCCACGAATAGCTTTCCCTCTCGGTTTCTGCAACCGATACCCCGTCGACTGCAATTTTCAGAACAAAATCATGATATGTTAGAACCTGAAGCATCTAGCTTATGGTAATGGACCAATGGTGATACTGAACTACATGGTCATTGTAAGGATACCTGAAAATTTGGTGAAGGGAAAGTCGAGGTAGTATGAGCAATGCCGGCCGTCGGGATCGGAGTAAGGCGGGCCGAGGACATCCAATACTGCACAGGCGGTCACGGCTGTGAAGCAATGCATGTTTCCTCCATCTGCAGGGTAAAGAATGGTTGAGTCGCACGGTGCAGTGAAGTCTGCATCTACCTTAACTTTGGCCAGCCGAACACCTGGAGATGTTGAATGCTCAAATGCTTAGGCCCAATTTGATAACCATTGTATTTTTTGTTTTTGGTTTTTGAAATTTAAGCCTACAAAAACTATCATATCATAAATGTTTTCTTACTCGGATGTCTGCATCTTACCCATATTTTAAGAAACAAAACAAAATTTAGAAACAAAAAAAAAAAAAAGTAGCTTCCATAAACTTGTTTTTGTTTTTGAAATTTGGTGGGCATTCACATACTTTTTCGTACTTTTTTAAGGAAAGATTGTTGCATTGTATGAAAGATAGAGCACATGGTAGGAAATTTTAAGTAAAAATAAGCTTAAATTTCAAAAACCAAATGGTTAGGGGCTTAGATATTAGAATCCTTATAGCTTAAAATCTATCTCTGTATAATATAACAGAAAATTAGGTGATCTTCTCTACACTACATTGTTATGTATCCACAAAATTTTAAGTATCTTGAAGATGAAGGCCACATACTTCAAGATTCTTTCTAATTACTAACTATATAAGTAATCTGCTTGGATCATAAGCCTCTCCACTAATCTGATCTATTAAACACGAAAAAAAATTAAAATAATATACTGCTTGCCCTATGATATGATCATTAGGAGATTCATTCGGACCCGTGGGATAGAGATTCAAACTTATGATCTTTAGGTCAAGGTTATAATGACTTGACATCAGGTTGGGCCTATCAATTTTGGTTTTGTAACAGACTTGTCTTGATCCAGTTGATGTTCTTAAAACAGACAAATACCCATCAGCATCAATCTATTATAGACACTTCTATCGATTTTGACATTTAATCCTCACTTCAATCCTTTCAAACCTAAGAAATTGCACATTCATTCTTCATAACTAAAGAGATGACAGTTATTTCAACCAACTGCAGAGAGAAAGGACGGAACAAGATTGTATAGACTCACTTCTTGAGGTTGCTGTGTCATTCGACGTGACGGCACCCTTTTCGGCACCATCCTCGACCCAGTCGTACGCCTTGATGTGCATCGTTCCAAAGAGAAGCTTGCTGAAGACTGTCATTCCAGGATGGTTGTGAAGTGGAATGACACCAGAAGGAGGTAAACAAAATATCCCCATCTGCAAAATCAAATACAACTAAAATGGTCAAAAATCTATATCAGTTAAAGTAGCTTTTCCCAACTAGTATGCATTCTAATAAAGCAACAGAAAATGTGTACCGAGAATTTGCTGTTCTCATAGAGGTGCAAATATGTTATAGGAGGAGTTCGTTCACCCGCTGTCGTCCGAAAATACGGCATCTCCGGCGATAACCCGACATCTATTGGCTTCATTTTATCTATATATAAAAGAAGATTCATTAGTAAAGAAATGACAAAAAAAAGAGTTTCAAGTGTTGCATTGTGTCTGTCTCTCTGTTTACAAAATGCAAGTTAGCCAGTCAATATTTTAGACCCCGTTTGATAACCATTTTGTTTTTTTTTTTTGGTTTTTGAAATTTAAGTCTAACCTCACTCAAATTTCCTACATTGTGTTCCACCTTTCCTACAATATATTCATCTTTCCTTAAGAAAGTAGGTGAATACTAACCAACTTTTAAAAACAAAAACAAACGTTTAAAAGCTATTTTTTTTTAATCAAATTTTGGTTTGGTTTCTACAAATATGGGTGAGAGTTAGACATCCAAGTAAGAGAAAACATATGATAAGATAGGTGTTATAGGCTTAAATTTAAAAAACAACTAACAAAAAACCAAATAGCTATCAAACGGACAATGAATTAAAGGTTTTAAAAAACAACTGGGTCCAATTGGTGATCTCTCAAAAACTTTGCAAAATCTCCTAATTAAGCATCAGATGAAATTGTGTAGCTTAAAAACCTAATCTACAACCAAAACTAAACTCTGTGGAACTTGAACCAGTTTGCAAATTTCCAGATAAAAGCACAAATCCAATCATTGAATAGAAAAAAAACACAATCCATTGTTAAACCCAATGATTATTCAACTAAAACAACACAAAAACACCAATTTCTAGAACAGATTAAAAAACTCAGCACGTGTAGAACCAGTGCAAGTTGCCCAAATAACAAAGCTAAAATATACATTTCTTTAAACCCACAATCCAAAATCACACACAAAAGTACAGAAACGAGAAATCAAAACAAACCAAACGAGGTTCGTACGGAACAAAAAGAACCCTAAATTTAAAAATTCGAAACAAACCCAACAATCCCAAAATCCAACCACATTACCAAATCAAAAATTCAATCCAACCCACAATGCAAAATCCATCCAGTAAGAAAACCCAGAAGCAAAAACCAAAAACAAAAACAAAAACATACCCAAAACAGATCGTAAGCGCTGGATATCTTGAGAAGGGGGAACAAACCCAGTATCAGTAGAGGCGAAAACTTGCTTACAAGTCTCGTAGAGCATCTGAACCGGCGAGGAGAGCTTCTTGGACCGCCGCCGGTTCTTCCTGGACTTGTGATTGGTGGTTTCAATGGGCAATTCGCAAAACTGCTTCGCCTTCCGATCGGCGAGAGAGCGCTCAATCCCCATGAATTGGTCCAGAAATTGGAGGTGGAATTGGAGGGGAAAACGGGGATCTGGATAGGATTTTGTGGGTTATGGAGAGAGAAGGAATGTGTTGTTATATAAAAGGGGAGGAAATTTTGAGAGGTTTTAGCAGAGAGAAAAATGGGTTTGATGAAGAGAAAACCAGGGGCCATTTCCAGTATTCCAGTGGGCTGTTCCAAACAGCGGATTTTGTTTATTCTTTTTTTTTTTGTTGGGGCTTTATGGTTTTATTTTATATTTATTTCATTATTTTATAAAATAATGTTCAATCCACTATTTTGGTCTTTATCTTCCCTTTGAAATATTTCGTCTCAAACAAAAAACAAGGACTTCGTTAGCAAAGGTGCACATGGTCCGTCTATTGGGTTGGATTAACAATTTTTGTTAGACCAACTCAAATTTTTTGGTCAATCAATTTACTAAGTCATTTAATTATATGTGTTAAAGCAACTCAATTTTATATAGGGATTGTCAAAAATAGTATAGTTCTACTGGCAGCATGTACGACCTAGTAATCATGAGATTACAGGTTCAAACAATTCTATATAGAAATGTTTATTATATTTATAACGGTTCGTAGTTGAGACGAAGAATGTATGTGAATTTTGTGGGGACGTGGACAGGTCTGTCCACCCTCCCCCACGGACATCTCTAACCTTAATAGGTTGGGTTGGATTTAGTTTTCAGTTTCTATTAATCTTCTTTTTCACTTCCAAAACTCAAGTTTTTTAACTCTAAATATCTAAACAAGTAAAAAAAAAAAAGGTATGATACTTTTGTTAGTACTAGTTGAGGAATGTGGACCACAAACCATACCAATAAAGCACAACTACACCAACACAATGAAATTATTAGGTCATCGTCTCGTTTGAAAAAAAAAATGATATTGTAATTAACCTAAATTGTCTTTTTTATTATTGCATGTTCCTTTCTTTTATATATTCATGATTGTTCAAGTTAGCTTTCGGGCACCTCAACTAATGTCATGAGACATATCGAACCTTACAACATTTTGATATCAAGAAAACTCACACGAAATTAATTCTTTATCAATGGGTCAGTCCTATAACTAACTAACCTAATAAAAATTATTATTATTATTAATACTTATCCACACATGAAAATGTAAGGTGTGTATGTTTAATTATTGTCCATGTATTACAAGAATTTGTCACATATTTGTTTAGTTTTATTTCTTTAAAATAAAATTAAATATAACATTGGAAAACTAAATAGATGAGAAACAAGAGTAGTACTTCAGCGGCTTCAATCTATATTGTCACATGGATAATAAACATATTCACTCTATACATTTATGTGTAGACTAAAATAATGACTAGACTAAATTTAAATTTCAATATATTCTTAAAATAATTAGTTTAGTTTTGACATGAATAATACTTTTAAAAGAAAAAGTAATATAGAAGTAAACTCAAAAGATACATGATGACTATAATAAAACAATAGTTAAAAATCTTAACCTTAAATATGGTTGAATTACAAAATATATCATTAAATCAAACTTGAAAAAGTTTATAAATATTAAGGCAGAGAAATTCAAACATGTAAATTCATGATTATACTAAGTTGTACAAAAGGCCGGTAGAACTATCCTATTGTTGGCGATAAGTTATAAATTTGAAATTGTTGTTTTGTAAAGTTTATTTTTATTTTTTTCTAAAAACCAATTCAATTGTGTATTGAATAAAAAAAAAAGTAGCGTTGAAATATTGTTATTGTTTATTTGTTCCACCACATATAAATTTAAGGATTCAATAATAATAATAATAAAAGAGAGGGAGAGAGAGATAAAAGATAAAAAATGATTTTGTTTTTTTAAGCTAAAAACAAGAACTTGTTCTGTGTGACATTTTCATACCTTTTTTTTTTAAAGAACATTTTCATACCCATTTGATTCCTATTTTTGTGATACATTTTTTTCTCATCATTATTTGTTATTGTTAGTTAAGAAATGAATAAGGCAATCGGCAAAAAAATAAAATAATATTAATTTTAAAAAAAATATATGATATAAAAGATTAAAAGTATTCTTCTACTAAGACAAGTCTGAAAAAAAAGTTGAAAGATGAGATAATCATTTCCTAAAATAAATCCTAACATAAATTAAATTAAAAGCCAAATGAAGATAGATTTAAATGACAAGTCAAATTTTGTTTATTTGTAGGAAGAAAGAACAACGATTTTGAAATAGAATTTTATGACAGGAAATTAGGAACATGATCTCACGGCATTTTCTTTTTTATTAAAAAAAAACATGCGAGAGAAGTGATAATCTTTTTAAAATAGATTAAACTAAAAAAAATACATATGTTTATAAAAAAACCATATTTTATAATAGATTTTGTTTTTTGAAGCAATATTTTATAATAGATTAAACATTCATACTACTACTACTACTATTATTATTATTATTATTATTATTATTATTATTATTATTATTATTATTATTATTATTATTATTATTATTATTATTATATATAAAAGTTCTAATTCTCCAAAAAAAATATTTATATATATATATATATATGAAGTACTAAGTATGATAGCTAATTATTAAAAAGGTATTTATATAAAATAGAAAAATATAATATTGCAAGAAATCAACGGTAGTGATGATCCTCTCAAACAAAAAAAAATCATGAATAATGTTTATTCTCTTACAAAAAAAGCTTAGTTTGGTCAAAGCCTGTTATTTCTCTCTCATGTCTTAGTTAATTTTTATTTGGATAAAATAGTATTTTGGTCCCTGAGTTATCATACAAGTTATATTGAACTTTCAAAAATTCAATTTTAGTCCCTGAATTATTATTTTTGTTCCGTTTTAGTTCCTCATCTTTAAAAAGTTCAATCTTAATCCTTGAACTTTTATAAAAGTTTAAAAGTAGTCCTTAGGCTAGAAAAAAAAAATCTTAATCTCGGTTAAAAGTAATAAGGTGTCAAAATAATAATAAATAATAAAATAAATTTATTATCATCTTCTTCCCCCTCCCTCTAAGACCCGTGAATTTCAATTGTAAGAAAAAAAAAACAGAGATCTTGAAATATGAAACAATTGTTCTTCAACTTTTCTCTCTTATAATTTCAAACTATGTATTTTTTAAGAAAATGTTGACACAATTTCAATTTCAACCTTTCTCTCTTCTAATTACAATTTTGAAACAATTTTATAAAAATATTGAAGGACAATTGTTTCAAGTTTCAAGCTATGTGTTTTTTCTTCTTAAAATTTAAATTCACAGGTCTTAAGATAGAGTGGGAAGGAGATGATAATACATTTATTTTATAATTATTATTTTGACACCTCATCACCAAGATTAAGATTTTTTTTTATAGACCAAAGACTACTTTTAATTTTTTAAAAAAAGTTCAAGGATCAAAAATACACTTTTCAAAGTTGATGAACCAAAACGGAACAAAAACAATAGTTCAGTGACTAAAATTGAACTTTTGAAAATTCAGGGACCAAAATAGAATTTGCATGAGAATTCAGAGACCAAAATGATATTTTACCCTTTTATTTTCTTTTGAATATATTTATTTATACTGAAAAAGTAATTGGCCTTTTTTTTTTTTTTTTAAGTAAGTAAGTGGCGTCTTAATTTTATTATGGAACATTTCTCAGATGAAGTATCAAAAAAAAAAAAAAAAAAGGAGAATACATTTATTTATTCTAATTTTTTATCATCAACTTAATAATATAAATTTTATTTATATTAATGTATTAATATAATTTAATTAATTAATTATAAATTTATAATTAATTAATCGTAACTAATTGATTAAAAATTTATGTTAAAATATTATGTTGGTCCCTACACTATGACTTTCTTCTATTTTGGTTCATTAATTTTCAAATATTTAGTTTTAGTCTATAAGCTTACATGATAATTCAGTCTCTGAGCTTACATGAAGGGGGAAAGAGATTAATTTAGTCTCTGAGCTTACAGTGTCCAGATTTAGTCTTCAACTTCGAAAAAAAAATTACATGATAATTCAGTCTCTGAGCTTACATGAAGGGGGAAAGAGATTAATTTTCAAAAATTCAATTTTAGTCCCTGGATTATTAATCGTAACTAATCGGAACATTTCTCAGTTGGAGTATCAAAAAAAACTAAAGTTAAAAGTGACTAAATCTGGACGTTAAAAATTTTGGAATTAAAATTGGACAAATCTCATAGTCTAGAGATTAAAATTGAACATTTGAAAGTCAATAAACTAAAATGGAACAAAATCCATAATCTAGGGATCATAATGGTATTTTAACAAAAAAAAAAAAATTTACCTATAAAATTATCATTTATTAAAAGGGGGAAAAACCACTTCTTACTTAATGCTATTCAAATTGTACGTATCTAACCCCAACTTTTATCGTTTTTTTAGTACAAGTTAGAAGAGAAAATTTTAATTATAGATTCCAAAAGATTGAAGGAGTGACGGTTGAATAAAAATAGATTAACACCAAATCAGATAACCAATCACCAACTCTTACCGTTAATATCGTCAAATATATACCATAAATTTAGATAATTAGTTGCAATCTTAACCTTAGGCCTAAGAAGTTTGTAATTTCCATCTTCCAGTCAAATTTCATTTGAATCATCTAATTTTAATAAATTCCAAAATATCTATATGGAACAAAATTGATAGATTTTAAAGAAATTAACATCAGAGTTACTTTTGTTAAAATTCGTGGTTTATATAGTAAAATTTTGGAAAAAATGCACAAATCACTCCTAAATTATCGTGGTTACGATGATTAAATTTATGAAATTCAATTATTTGTTTTTTTTTTTTAACTTTCATGAAATTTCAATTTCATCCATCGCTTTCCATGAAGTTTGATATCCTTACTACTTAAAAGGTGGCTTAGTAGGAAGAATCATTTTTAGATTATTTTGTGCAAATGATTCTCCCTATTTTCAAATATGTCATTTATTATTATCAATTTAATTTTTATTTTATTTAAAATTCACCTAAAATCAAAGTAAATGCATGCATTTTTTGTATTGAATAAAAATGATGTTATTTTTCCTTTTTTTATCTACCCACGGATAACAATGATATTATTTTTCCTTTTTTTATCTACCCACGGTAATTTTCAATTTGTACCAATTAATTTATGAATTACATTCATGAAATTCAAAAGTTTGTTTTGTTGGTGCATGAATTTCAAAAGTTTTATGTTTAATTCTTCATCATTAAATTATGTTTAATATTAAAATTTTTAAATGTTTGGAATTTCAAAAAATTTATAATGTACTTATTTCAACATTATAAAATACTACACATCTTCCCATTTTCAACAAGAGAACAAGAGTGATTTGATATATTTTTCTTTCAATATTGTTTCAAATATTTTATTCTCATAATTGTTTATTTCAATTTTATTTTAATCTATTGTTACTAACACATTTTTGTATAAATATAGGTTCTATGAAACTATGTTGATATAAGATTTGAATCTTTCCAAAATACAAAGTAAGTGGTATTGTTATACTTTATAATTTTTGTTAGATTTCTTAATCTAATATTCATCTTTATTAGAATTTTTAAAGGTTTAGAATTTCAAAAGTCTTATAATGTACTTATTTCAACATTAAAAAATACTATGCATCTTCATGCATTTTCAACAAGAGTGATTTAAGGTATTTTTTTCTATATATATAGTTACAAATATTTTATTCTCATAATTGTTTATTTTAATTTTATTTTAATTTATAATGGTCACTAACACATTGTTGTATAATTGTAAGTTCTATGAAATTATGTTGATATAATATTTGAATGAATCTTTTCAAAATACAAAGTAAGTGGTATTATTGAAAATAATAGTTAACCATTCAATAATTGATGAATAGTAAGTTATTATCCAATAATTAGTATAATATTTTATTTTATATATATATATCAACTATCAATCTGTTTTGTAAAAGAGAGAAAAAAAAAAAATGAATTAGGTGATCTGATTTCTATATTTTATTTTATAGGAAGAATGTATGTGAAGAGGTAAAATATAGATTTCTAATTTATTATTGTTCTACTTTATAATTTCTTTCCTTTTATTTTTGATAGTTTTAATTTGTAATTTAAAAAAGAGAGATTTGCATGTTTAGACCATCTTTAGAAAGTAATTGCAAGATTATTCTTCTATGAGAATATTAGCAAAAATA
>JBBMEF010000018.1:9831780-9853918 GCA_037832685.1 Sicyos baderoa | reverse complement strand
TCAGTTTGTTAAGTGATTGAGCTCAACTGATTGAGTTCAATTACTAGTTATTGATTGAGTTCGATTGAGTTCAATCATTTAGAATTTTGATATATGTGCAATTATTTTCAGTTTTGTGCTATATATGTAATTTTTTAGCCAATTTTTGTTATACATGAAAAATCTTATTTAAATATTGTAGGTAGCTTAATTGGTTTGATCATATGTCTAAAACAAATGGTTTGATCATATTAGGATAGTTGGGAATTCTTGAATTACAATCTTAAGTTTCATAAAAATATAAAAATAAAACCAAAATAAAATAACAAACTGACAGCTTGGAGGAAGTTAGATGGATGAGCTTGGAGGAAGTTGGATGGGTGAGGTGAGCACGACGCTCCAAACCCTCTCCCCAAATATGGGTATGGGCCACCAGGTTATACCATATTGGACCATACCCGGTGGTCAAACAGCCCCTAAAAGATTTGAAAGAATTTATGAGATTCATGAACTAATTTACTCATACTTCTATTCTCAAATAAAATAAGAATTAAATATTAATTTTCATATTTAAATTTAAAATTTTCAAATGAATTACATTATCAATCAATTAAATAAACATACATGTCACTAATTATTTCATTAATTTTCAACAAAAATTAATAAGAAACCTACCAGACGAATAAATTATATATATTTTTTGAAACTTAAAATTGGTTTAAAAATATACACGTTTAGATAAAACAATTATCAAGATAAAAAAGTTAAAATCAAATCAAGTAGATAACTAAGATAAATATTTCTTTTTAATTTTTATTTTTTTAAATTTAAGCCAACCCAAAAAATATTTATTATATATTTTTTCTTACTTGAATAGTTACATCTTCTCTGCAATTATAGAAATCAAATCAAAATTTAAAAAATAGTAATAATATTTCAAAAAAATTATTATTATGTTTGAAATTTAATTGACATCCACATATAAATTATATATATATAAAAAAAAAAAAATAGAACACATGGTATAAATTTAAAAAATTTGAGTAAAAATAAATTTAAATTTAAAAAATAAAAAATAAAAAATCAAATGACGGCCTAAGTTATTCACCAGTAGCACCTATATCAGATTGACACGTCACCAAACACGTAACCAATATCAAGTTTCATCGTACTAGTCCAAAAGGAGACCGTATGGAACCCGATTTATTTTTGGAAATTTGTTCTGTATACCAACTTTAAGACACTCTATTAGAATTATAACACATTTTATCCAAAATTTGTTTATATCAAATTTTGAATGATCGGACTCAATTGAATTCAATCAATAACTAATGATTGATCTCCATCAATTTGTTAGGTGATCGGGCTCAACTGATTGAGTTCAATCAATAACTATTGATTGAACTCAATCCATAACTAGTGATTGAACTCAATCACACTCAATCACTCGACTACTTTCAATTTTTGGTATCTGTACAATTATTCTTAGTTTTGTGCTATAGACGTAATTTTGTAGCCAATTTTTATTATACATGAAAAATCCTATTTATTATTATTTATTTTTTTAATAAGAGGACAAGTTTTTTGTCTATAAAGAAAAAGAAAAAAAAAAGGAAAAAGATAAGCCTCGTTATTAATAATTTAATATTTAAAAAAAGTTATTGTCATTTTGTGGGGCCCTGCTGGTGTGTTTTGGGCTCTGACGGCTGTAACGTGGCGCAGCGTGGTCTCACGTGGATGCCAGGTGCCACGCCCATGACTTGGCTCGTTCTGTCATCCTTTCACAAATTTTACCTACTCCATATCATATCATTATTTCTTTGAAAATTTGCATTTTTAATCTTTAATTTTGGGGGTTTAGTTTTAGTGGTCGACATTTTAATAATACTTTTAGTTTTATACTATTTTTGTTAATATTAGATTCGCAATTTAAACTAATTATTTCATTCATATATTCATATTTAAAATTAATCTATTCTTTATTTTAATTAAAATAAAAAATTGAATATTATTGACCCTAGACTCCAAATATATAGATAACAAATAATCATTATTAAAATAGATAAAAATGTTCATTTGTAAACTTATATATCAAATTAAAATTAGATTCAAAACCTATAAAATAAAAAATATTATTGAAATGTCACAAATAAAAGTATTTATTTTTTAAAACATATAACTTTTTTAAGATAGTTGACTAGCCCACAACAAAGATAACATTGAGATGTAGAGAAAAATCTTCAACGGACAATATTATTTTTCTTTTTGTACAATAATATTCAATAATATTAAAGGATAAAAGATTCAAACTTTAATTTCACCGTGATTAAGTTGTATAAAATATGCTTTAAAAAAATTGTATAAAATATTGGTAGGGTTTTTTTTCTATAGAAACTTATAAAGAGAGTTATGCTCTTGTTGGTAAAACATTATTTTTTTTTTAGTATAAATTGGAGAAAGGGGTTTACAAATACCATAGTTTAACCATGATTAATATATATACTATTAGTTTATGAAAGTAAATTTTTAGAATCTTTGACGGCTAACCATGATTAATATGTATACTATTAGTTTTTTAAGTTTTCCTTTATAATAAAAACCTCCATTTATTTTATTTCAAATAAAATTATATTCTTATTCACTCAAATATATATATAATGAGAAGCAAAATTCATGGGATTTATGAAGAGAGATTTGTTGCACATAAATATACGTGTTTTCTTCATTTACTGTTCACAAATCTGACCTAAAAGATGATCCAAAAGTGAACTTGGTTAGATTTGAAGTGAATGTGCACATTAACCATAGTTTAACTAGCAAGATAATTAGAAAGGAGAGATTTGAACCCATGGTTTTTTTCCGTACACTAATATCGTTAAATTATTACTTTTATTACTTTTATGGATGAGATAAAAGACTCAAACATTTGAATTTCTCATCCTACAATTATTGCAAAGTAAGTCATTAGCAAGAAGAGTAAATTCTATTTTTTTGGGTTTGCATCTATATTAGTTGTTTAATTAATTGAGTTGTTGATTTTAATGAATAAAATTAATTCTTAATATATTTCTTTTTCGTTATTTTTTTATAATTTATATTATGTCTTTAGGGGATAAAGATAAATTTCAAATTATGAGATAATTATGAAAGTTCCATAAATTCTAAATGTTAATAACTTCCATAAATTTCAAATTATGTTCGAAGGAGAGACTTCTTTAGGGGATAAAGATAAATTCTTGACCAAGTGATCCTCCCTTCTAATGGCACAAAATCTTTATTTTCTTGCCCATGCACGTTAGGTGTGACCACACCAACATCGAATTTACTAATATCTTTTTAAACATCTCCATCTCGAAAACTATTATTTTTTATTTTTCTGAATTTAAGTTAAGTAATTACAAATATCAATTTTAAAGATCGAATTTCATGAACATGAGTGAAAATGAATTAACACCAAATTAAATTATTATTTGAGCCATCGACTCATTCCGTGAAAACTATTAAATGGTATCATATCGTTGACCTCTAGTAAAAAAAAATCTTTAAAAACCGTATTCTTTCTTGCCCTTTTTCCTCTTTTTTTTTCTAGATAATTATTTAAAATTTATTTTAATTACCTATTTTGACACAAACAATGTGTAAGCGATTTATATAATACTTTGACCAATTAAACTTTTGAGTTTTTTTTTTTTTTTTTTTTTTTTTTTTTTTTTTTTTTATTGTTTTAAAAAAATACTTCTATGTTTGAATTAATAAGAAAAGATGGCGAAAAGTTATACAATAAATATATATCAGGTGCAATAATTTTATCGTTTGGTTGAAAACCAGTCAAGCATCAGCGTTATGAGTTCGAACTCGGGAAGAATTTATATAATTTGTAATTCCCTCCCCTAATTTGTACTAAAAAAATAAAAATTTGATATTAACCTTTTAAGGGCATGTAAACTCATACAAGAGTTTTAAATATTTTCTCGTAAAAAAAATTAATATTTAATTAAAAAGATATTTATGAATAAAATCAATTTTTGGTTCTATATTTATGTTCTTTGTAACTAGATTTTTTTTCTTTTTTTTAATAACAATTTTATAGAGTTATAACTTATATAACTCGGTTCGATCTGACCGTGAATGAAAATGAATTAACACCTGATTGATAAACCAATCGTACGTACTATTGACCTATTCATAAAAAAAAGTTATAACTTATTAACATTAGCATATTCCTACAATTAAAAAGTAATATATTTAAATTTTGTGAAGGATAATTCCGGAGCATTATCAGATCGAACTTCCTTGATACTCTTTCCAAACTGAGTGGAAACTAGTTTGAAAAAATTAGGAATAATAGACAGAACATCAGACTTAGCTCGTAGCATATAAACCCAAGTAAAACGGCTCCAATCATCAACAATGGTTAAGAAAAAACGATAACCAGTGATAGAAGGAGTGTTGAAGGTACCCCAAACATCCATGTGTATCAAATTAAAAACATGAGCAAACATATTATTGTTGGAAACAAAGCTTAAGCGTTTTTGCTTAACTAGAGGACAAACATGAAATGGTAAATCAAGAATATCAATAGAGCTATCTATATGAATGTTTTTACGTAAAGCACATAAACGAGAGTAAGATAAATGGCCAAGCCTGGCATGTTATAGGTGTGGAGAAGACTTCGATATTACAACATTTACAACTGGAGTGTCACATGTAACCAATGCATCAAGAATGTATAGTCTCGATATCAGTTTAGCATTGTTAATCGTTCTCGAATTGGATGTTTCCTGAATTACACACGAGTACTAAAATGAACAGAGACTACATTATCTTTCAAGAGTCTGCTGATGGATAGCAAGTTATACTGGAAATCAGGAACATATAAGACATTGTGCAGCAGTAAAGAGCCTAACAGACAAATAATACCAGCATGGTGGACTATCAGACGACGCTTATTAGACAAAATAACATAAGAATGAACTGGAATCATGCTTTGAAATAGTCGTTTATCAAAGCAAACATGTGTAGATGCACCATAATCGAGAATCCAACTATCAGAGGTCAGTGAAGTACCTGCTATGTGAGATGAAGATGCTTCAGAATTAGTTTTGACTGCATTGAGTTTTGTTTGAAGCATGGAGATAATGTTATGGCATTGTGCCAAAGCTTCCGTGGTTGAAGTATCCTTATGTGCAACAGTGTTCATTGAAGAAGATCGTTCATAATGGCAGAAGTAGGGTGTTCACTAACCGAAGAAGCTGGACGATGTGCACCACGAGGACGATAACCGGGAGGATAGCCATGGATCTTGTAGCATCGATCCACTATGTGGCCAACTCAGTTGCAATGAGAACAGATCGGACAATCCGTCTTGTGTGACTGTGATGTAGAGTTTGTCGCTGATTGAGAAACCGCAAGGCTAAGAAGCGGTGTAGAGAATAACACTGGAACCATCCGTTGTTGTTCTTACTGAGCCACTAGAGAGAATGCGGTATTGATCGATGGAATTTGATCCATAAGGAGGATTTGAGAACGCGCATGACCATATGATTCATGTAATTCCATGAGAAAACTTATGAGATACTCCTGTTGATGAAATTGTTCAAGCTTCTTGTGGCCACCACAGGTGCATTTTCCACGGTCACAAACCGGACGATAGGTGCTGTATTTGTCCCATACACTTTTCAGTCGGGAGAAATAGGTAGTGACCGGTTGCGATTCTTGAACAATAGTGGCTAGATCTCGTTTGAATTTTAAGATGCGAGATCATTTCTTGCGCTGAAATCTCTCCTTCGGATCGAGCCATATCGATCGAGCATCATCGGAGAAGATAATGCTGGATGAAATTGATTTCGAGACCGAGTTCAAAATCCATGAAATTACCACATTATTGCTACGAATCCACAGAGGAAGAGTTGAATCATTTGGTTTCGGAAGAGGTCCATCGACGAAAGCAAGCTTGTTCCTGATAGAAAGAGCAAGGAGCATTGCTCGGCTCCAGGATACATAGTTTTCAATAGGTGAGCACATCTGAAACTAGAACTACTGTGGAGGTATTATTGTGGTGAAGGTAATAAGGATTTTGAGTGAGATCAGACGACAGAGAGATAACCAGAGAGATGACCGGTGCTGGAGAAGAAATGTTGAAAGGAGAAGTCGTGGGAGAAGAGAGCGTCGGAGAAGAAAACTCCATTTTTCGTTTGGAGAAAAAATAAAAAAACTTCTGATGCCATATTACGAGGAAGAAAAGTGTGAAAAGTCAGAGTCGTAGCTATTTCATTGATTGGAGATTACAATATATACACAGCCAATGATGAAGTTCCACATAACTAAATAATAGCAAATGGAACTAATATTCTAACCGCTAGTGAGGTGGATGCCAGGTGGAGTTATGTAAATTAATATAATAATTTCTTTAAAAACTTTGGAAGTTAGAATAAAAGAAAAATCATAATAATCTTGCACGTGCATGAGTGACCCCATGTCACGTGGCTTGGATCCGCGGTTGAGACAGGATAAAAAGGGAGCCCATCAAAACCATTCGGGTGGGTAGGTGGGTTTCATGCCCTACTCTTATATTTACTTATTTATTTTGAGAAAAATTGTAGGACCTATTATTTTTATAAAAATGATAGGATCTTTTATTCATTTAAGAAAAGCAAGGGTAAATTATGAGTTTTTTTTGCTGACAAATACAACTAAACTTTCAATTATGAAACGAAGAAAAAGAAGAAGAAAAAACCCATTTCTCATAAAATTACATAAATATTTTTTTTTTAAAAAATAAATGTTTCAATCAATTCATTTAAGTAAAATTTGAGAATTTTTTTAAGAAGTGTTTTAAAATTAATTTCTAGGTAGGTGGTCACCATGAGATTTAAGATCTTGTTTGGTTTGTGGATTGAGATCGAGATTCTCCAGAATCTAATACCGTAATCAAATTTTATCGAATCTTAATTATGGTAATTGTTTTGTTTTATTGATAACCCAATTTCAAATCCACGAAATCAAATTTCCCCAAAATTTTTACATTTACAAATAACAGAATCCAAATTCCCAAATTTCAAATATAAATCCCCAATTTCAAACGGCAAACCAAACCAGGCATAAAAGTTTTAGAAAATATGATTAGATATTAGTTTTTGAAATAAATTATTTTTTAGAAAATTTGGGGAGTTAATATCTACATTTAAAAAAAAATGAATTTGAGAAAAAAGAAAAACAGTTATGAGGTGATATTTGATGCAATTGAGTTTTTATTAATTGAATTAAAAAGTAATTAAATGCTGAGTATTTTTTTTGAGAAAAAAAAACATTTCTACCATACTCCACATTTGATTTAGTGAACATTTTTTATTAAAAAAAAAAGATTTAGTAAACATTTTTGATTTTAGAATGGTAGACATTCTCCTTCTTAATTTAGAATGAAAGGCCTAGGCCCAACAATCAGCCCAGCCCAGCCCATATATCCATACGAATTTAGGAAGAAATAAAAGGACAACTCAGTAATTTCACATGTACGTATATGATTCTAACCTGTCCAGAGGCCACAATCGGAATCAGATCGGGATCATCATCTTCATCTTCACAATCGATTTCCGATTCTGCAACTCCGATCGCGAAGAATCAGCTTCACAATTCTGCATCGTTAGGGCTTTCTTGGAGGAGGCGTTTGGTTCCTTGCCACTGCTCTCCCCTCTCGGATCTCCTCCGTTTCCGTTTCTGTTTCGATCGGATTTTCGGAGAATGTATGGTTTCGAAGCGCTCACGTTTAACGTTCATGGAGGCTATTTGGAGGCCATTGTTCGGGGGCACAGGGCCGGGTTGCTGACGGCCGCTGATTACAATAATTTGTGCCAGTGCGAAACCCTGGATGATATCAAGATGCATCTCTCTGCCACTGAGTATGGCCCTTATCTCCAAAATGGTGGGTGAGCCTTGCTTCTTTTTTTTTTGTATGTGTTTTTCTGGATGATTTATGAAATTGGATCGGGAGAATTGGGGGATGCAATTTGCCGATCAATTGGGAAATATAAGCAATAGCCTTTGATCTTGTATAAGGTAGGAATTAGTTTCCTACGGATTTCCTTGACATCCAAATGTTTTAGGGTCAGGCGGTATGTCCAGTGACATTAGATGAGGTGCGCGAAAGCTGCCCCGTGATATAAAAAAAACGAAAAAGAAGAAGAAGAATGGGGTTTATTCGCGTTTTGGCACTACTAATAATTAAATTTGAACAAGGAATATGAAGTCTGTTGTTGTACTTGAAGCTAGGCCTCTGATTCCAGATTTGATGTATATTAGATCGTCAAGTAACTATATATATATATGTATGTATGTATTATTAACACTTGAAATTCGTTTATACTTTTGATATTGTAGCTGGTGGGTATTTAAGTCGATTGAAAGATGAAATAGTTAATTAATGAAGGTATTTAATCGAGTCTCTTCATGATTGATATTTTAGTCATGGAGCTGGAGAGGGATTTTGAAAGGGTAGATACAGTTGATTAATGCAGTTTTTATTGAGACCTTCCTTTTTTCATATTGATGAGCGTTGGGACCTCTCACACTATTTCTGTCCTGATGATAGACCCCGATAACTCGTGTTTACATGACGAAGGGTAAGCAAGTAATTGTGACTTAGAGAGCATTGTATTGGGAGCATATGAGTTGTATTCTATGAAAGAGTGCCTGAGGTCAAAGAGTTTGGTTCTTATCACCCTTCTTTTGAAGGAGGGTGTAGAAAAGCAGTATTAGCAAAGGATTTTTTATTTTGTAAAGGGACTGGCTTTGCTGTTGTGTGATATTTGATGATTGGAACTTGGGAAGTGGTAACTCAGAGTTCATTGAGGATTTGGGATTCATAACCAAGAGTAAAAGGTTTGTCTGACTGTTAGAATAGGATGCCATGAAGAGATAGACTACAACTATAGTTAGTAATATGAGAAATAGAATAATGCATAGTGTTTAGATTAGTCTAGTGTTTTAAAAGGCGTGCCTGGGCTCAAGTCCCACCTCTAGCGCCTCACATGTCCCAGGCGAGGCGCGTGTAATAAGGCGTGCACCTTATGGCGCCTTACGTGAAGCCCCAAGCGGCAAAAGGCACGCGCCTCGTGGGGTTTTTTATTCCTTTGTGCTTTTTGTGTTTTAGATCCCCGTACTAAGCCATTCAAGCACGTGAAGGTTGATAGTTGAATATTATGTATGTTTTATATATTATTCTTGGTTAAAACTTCATTTATGTCCATGAAAAGTGTTTTATTGTGTATACACACATATATATAAATTTTTTGTGTTTTTTTATATGGTGCGCCTTAAGTAAAAAAGCTCTCGCCTTTTGGTGTGCCTTGCGCCTTAGGTTCCAAAGGGCCATTGCGCCTTGCGCTTTTTAAAACACTGGATTAGTCTAACTTGTCATCCTTTACTTATGTGGGCAAGTTACTTTTATTACTTGAAGGTGTTGGCTTTTGTTATGCTAATTTCAAATTATTTTGTAGAACCATCTCCATTGCATACAACAACAATTGTGGAAAAATGCACCCTTAAACTGGTTGATGAGTATAAACACATGTTGTGCCAAGCCACAGAGCCCCTGTCTACATTCTTAGAGTATATCACGTATGTTTTCTTTTCTGAAAGTTTTTTTTTTTCTTTTCAGCATCTATCTCATAATTTTAAAGTTTCATCTGGCTGTATTTTTTTTTACTCAGATATGGTCACATGATAGACAATGTTGTCCTTATCGTTACTGGAACCTTGCATGAGAGAGATGTTCAGGAACTCTTGGAGAAGTGCCACCCTTTGGGCATGTTTGATAGGTATTGTCAACTGATAAATTATTTGTTCTGATAGGTGTCGCATGACATTTCTTACTTGATGACATTATAAAATGTTCTTATTAGTATTTTCCCTTTTTATTCTTTGCTAGCATTGCTACCTTGGCAGTTGCTCAGAATATGCGGGAACTTTATAGATTGGTGCTTGTTGACACTCCATTGGCTCCATATTTCTCTGAATGTATCACATCTGAGGTGCAATGCTTTGCTCCATTCATTTTCCATTATTGGTTTTGATTATTTTATTACTGTTACTGCATCTTACTTCAAAATAGTAGCGTATGTTTCATGATATGATATCTGTACGACTGTACGTGTACTATATTTACAATTACAATCGTAAGTGCATAATTGATAATATTTCATTTTCTTTTCTAAAAAGATTTTTGTGAGCTTATAGTTGTACAAGGCCCTGCTGCCATAGCACTCAATTAGATAATTGATTTATTCATTGTAGCTTTGAGTTAAACTGGATTCAAGTGCACAATTACTTCCTCATAAATCAAAAAAAGAAAAAAATATTACTTCCTCATAACTGTCATATCATATCTTACAATAAACTCTGTTTTTTACGATATTAATGTGTTATAACTGCACAACTATATTCCCAGTCCTTCAATGATTTAGTCTGTAGTACATTCGAATTCATGCTAAAGCTATGTTTGTTGTTTCCTCTTTTTGTTAGGATTTGGATGACATGAACATAGAAATAATGAGGAACACTCTCTACAAGGCATACCTAGAGGATTTCTATAGGTTCTGTCAGGTGAATGAAGATTAATGCGGTATAGAATTTTCATTTTCCATTATAAAAATCCCAGTTTCTTATCTATTTGTATTTTATTTCTGATGTAGAAACTGGGTGGTGCCACTGCTGAAATTATGTCTGACCTCCTCGCTTTCGAGGCTGATAGAAGGGCTGTCAATATTACCATAAATAGGTATCATGATTCTGGTCAATAAATATTTTCTGGATCCCCATATTTATTTTTTCTTGTGATGATTATTATGCTTAAGCACATTTTTTAAATTTAGTGCACCTCATGTATTGTAGTATTGGCACCGAGCTTACTCGAGATGACCGAAGAAAGTTATATTCCCGTTTTGGTTTACTGTAAGCATTTTCTCAATCTCAAAATATTTTAAATTACATATATGCTGACTGAACCATCATCTAATGAGATTTCATCTCAACAGTTACCCCTATGGTCACGAGGAGCTCGCTATCTGTGAGGATATTGATCAGGTACTTGTGAATTTGAGTCATAACATTGGGTCTCATGAATTCAAGTTATAACATTTTGTAAAATCAACGCTGGGCTACTTTTCAATTACTATTTGCGGAAAATTTACTTCTGATGAATAGTTATCGTTGAATCAAGGTAAATTTAATTCTATCAACAAACTTTAAGAATATAAAAAATGCAAATGTGGTTAAATAGTACTTGATATTTGATGGTTGTGTTGTGTCTATTTTTGTTTAATCAAAAGTCGTTAAGACCCCGTTTGATAACTATTTTGTTTTTTATTTTTGAAAATTAAGCTTATTTTTACTCAAAATTTTTAGAATGTGTTCCATCTTTCCTATAATGTATTCATCTTTTCTTAAGAAAGTATGTGAATTGCCAACTAAATCTTAAAAACAAAAATAAACTTTTGGAAGTTATTTTATTTTTTTAAGTTTCCAAATTTTGATTTTGTTTCAAAAAAATATAAGTTAGATGTAGGCATCCAAGTAAGATAAAACATAAGATAATGTAGTTGTATATGCTTAAATTTTAAAAATCAAAAACTAAAAACAAAATGGTTATCATACGGGGCTTAAACTTTCCATTTTGATTCTAAGCCTGCATCAATGATACTGTCACTTAAATTTTGACAAGACATTGCCACATGGTGATTGGACTAATAAGTGTACAACTTTATTCAAGGGAGTATATTGGTTAAAAATAAGGATAGATGGTTTAAAACATTTTATGGAAGTTGTTGGACAAAACCGAATTTGAGCTGCTTACCCTTGTTTTTTTTTTATATATATATATGGCTTGCTTCCTAGTGTCAAATCACCACTCCATACCCAGGTTTTAGTAGCCAAATTGATGGTATACAAAATGAAAAATTCAAGGACAGAGTTGAAGCTTTTAAAACTGAGGACTAAATAGATTTATAATTCAACCCTGAGTCATGACGATTTGATAATACTGTAGTTTTATGATAAATTTGATTTGATTCGTAACATATGGTGAAGCCTCTTTACTTCGTATTTCAGGTTCGCGGTGCGATGGAAAAATACCCTGCCTACCAGTCAATTTTTTCCAAGTTATCATATGGAGAAAGCCAGATGCTCGACAAGGCATTCTATGAAGAGGAGGTGAAAAGGCTATGCTTAGCATTTGAGCAACAGGTTTGTTCCAATTCCATCATTCAATATCCAAATCTCGATTCATCTAGGATGTCAACCCGAAGTTCAGTTACATCTCCTCACCCAAATTTGACATGCTTGAATCAAGTAACATCTAGTTCTTCTTAAATGCAGTTCCATTATGGTGTTTTCTTTGCATACATGAGGTTGAGAGAACAAGAGATTAGGAACCTAATGTGGATCTCGGAATGTGTCGCTCAGAACCAGAAGTCGAGGGTTCATGACAGCGTTGTCTTCATCTTTTAGTCTGATAAAGAACCTGTTTAATTATTCACATTTGTTTCCTGTTTTTGCATAATTTACTGTAAAATCTTGTCTCCATCTTACCCTATGCTACAGAGATGGGGGGGTTCATACATTCTTTCCATGCAAGACTTCATGTCTAAATAAGTGCGTTTTTGATGTTCTAATGGTTAAAATTGTGTGAGAAATTATTGTACTCAAAAGAATCATATCAGATACTGTGGGTATGAAGAAGATGAAATTGAGTTTATATAATAAGTTTTTGTATAAATCAGCTTTGTTTGTTTGTTGTATTTCTCTTAAAGTTTCTTCTTATGATCTATGATTTTTTATTTTTTCCAATTTTGAGTCCCATCCTATTTTATATACTTAAGAGTATATAAGGGCACAAGAATTGAATCTTGTTTATATATATGGCTAGATTTGGAATTGCAGAGAGGAGTGGAGTGGACTGCTTCAACTGGAAGAAAAATGAGATGAATAGCCAAGTCTGGTAAAATCATTAATTAAGACCAGGATGATATGGGGAATGTAAATCCCTATTGGTCTTCAAATGAGGAAAGGTAAGTTTTCGTGCGTGACCTAGTGGTTAAGAGGATTTCAAAGAAGAGTTTTAAAAACGATCATGGCTTTAAATCGAGCCATTGTCAGGAAATGGTCGATCAATGGTTAGTTGTGAACGCTCAAGAACAAGGATGAACACCTTAACGACCATGGCTTTCAACTGCCGTTGTCCAGAGGAGACGGTCGATTGATGGTTAACACCTAATTTTAATAAAAATTTGATTTTTAAAAATTAATAGAAAAAAATGATTCTACGGCTGAAGTTCATGATCCTAGCTGATTGATTTGGATGTGGATATTTAGAGGGATTCTAGATAAATTAGACAGATATAATTTTATTATTTATTCATGACTTAATATATGCAAATATGAAATTATCTTCGATGCTATTAATTCTAAATAAATGAGAGTCAAATACTTAGACCATTATCAAATAATGAAATATGCCATCAACTTTTTTATCAAAAAAATAAATGAGAATTAAATCTCGGACATAATCATTTTGGTTTTAGTTTTTTCTTTTTGAAATTTAAGTCTACAACTATTATATTACATGTTTGTTTTTTACTAAAATGCCTATATCTAACCTAATATCTATATATATTTTTTTATAACCAAATTGAAATTGGCAAACAAAATAAAAGTAACTTGACATTTTTTTTAGTACAAATTGAAGGATGGAGATTACAAATAACAATTTTAGGATCGAACGTGCGACGATGGTGTATATTGGTCTTTTTATTTACTAACCAAACAATGAAATCATTGCACCACCGATCCATTCAGTTAAATGTAATTAACAATGGTAGTATAAAGTTTAGGTAAAAATAAGTTTAAATCTTGAAAACCAAAAACATATAATAATAATAGCTTCTTTAATATATTTTAGATACGAGAATTTAAACAATGGCTGATTGACTCGCTCAGATACAACGCTGGACTTAACCATCATGGGGTAACTCAAGGTCATGGAGAGCCATGGTGTGTTCAAATCTCATGGTTGCCACCTACCTAAGAATTAATTTTAAATTAATACCTATGAATTTCTTTAGCATCTAAATATTGTAGAGTAAGGCAGTATGTCTCGTGACATTAGTCGAGGCGCGCTCGTTCACGCAAGCTGGCCCGAACAGTTACGCACATTAGAAAAAAAAAAAAAAAAAAGAGATACAACGCTGGACTTGTTCCCACTGCATACGATCATCGTCTCCGTCATCATCTTCTTCTTCCTCGATTCCAATGGCTTCTCCTCCAAATCCATAACAAAAAAACAAAAAAAAAACCTAATCCTCTCACAATCACCCCCCAATTTCCTCCTCTTCCCCAATCTCCAATCAATCAAAACCCTAAAAATGCCCACCACCACCGCCACCGCCATCGCCATCCTCTTCCTGTTCCTCATCGCCACCGCCACCTCCGCCCCGATCCTCGGCCTCGATTCATTCCTCGCCCAGCAATCCCGCTCCGATCCACAAGCCTCCAACGACACATTTCTCTCCCTCTCATCCTCCCTCAAGAAATCCCTCTCCGTTTCCTCTTCTCCACTCATCTCCTCCCTCCTCTCCCTCTCCGTCTCCTTCTCTCTCCACCTTCGCCTCGTCGGCGATTTCCCCTCCGATTCACTGACCCATCTCTCCTCCTTCCTCTCCGCCTCCCAACCCTCCGACCATTTCCATGTAATCGCCCCTTTCGATTCATACCAACACCGCCTCGCCCTCAAGCATTCCTTCCATCTCGATGTTTCCCACGCCCCCTCTTTGGCTTCCCATCTCTCCCAGATCCTGAAATCTGAAATTTCCAACTCTGCGTCCAGCCTCCGATCTGCCCTTCTCCCGATTTCCCACGATTCCGTGGATCGGGCGATAAAGCAGGATTTCGAGAAGGAGAAATCCAGTAATGGGGTTTACGTGTATTTGCTGAATTTGGGGTCTCAGGAGAAGCCTTATGCTTATAATTATGGCCATGGGGACTCTTCCCCTGGCTTTACTAAGTGTTTGGGAAGCATTTGGAGTGGTGGAGACAGGTATTTGTGGGTTGATTTGGGTGCAGGTCCTGTTGATTATGGCCCATCTCTGTCTGGAGATGGGGTTCTTCCTAAAGGAGAGTTTCATCCTTTGGCGACGTTGCACGGCCGGCCGAAGTCTCAGAAGGCGCTGCTCGCGGATTTGGCTTCTTTGCTTTGGAGTGCTTATCAGGTTCATTTAGTTCCTTCTTTGAGAATTCCTGTTCCTTTTGAGAATTCGTTGGTTGTTCAATTTGTACACGTTTATGGCTCTGATGGGAGTGATGGGAATGAATTGGATTGGAATTCTATTGAGAGAACATTGAGTGATGGTGGGTTGTTGTTGGGTGAGCAGTCTTTGAGTTTTAAGACTTCTAGGGTGAGCTATGCTAAGTGCCCCATTTGCTCCTTTGCGATTTCTCGTTCCATGAATTCGTTTACTTCGCGGTTTCTGTTTGATAACTATACTTTGATTGTGAATGAGTATTTGGATTCTAAGCGATTGCATCAGATTCTGTCTGATTCTGCTGAGGAGTTTAGAAGGGCTGGATTCCCTGAGGAGGAGGAGATGGCTAGAGTTATTCCGGTTTATGTGTTTGATTTGAATTTGAACTCAAACTTGTTGCTTGACCGTTACCATCAATCTGTGGCGTTTAATGACATGGTTATTGCTGTAAGGACAAAGAATACACAGACTCTGAGTGATTATAGCTGTAATGGTCGCCATGTACTTACACACACTAGGGAGCTTGAGAGGCCACTAGTTGGTTCGATTTTACAGAGCATGTGGGGAGTTTCGCCTACCCATTTAGCTTGGAGCTCGAGGCACAATGATACCATTGTCGATTACTCGTGGAGCATTGGGCAAACTCCTTTTGGTCCATTTTCAGAGAGTTCATCCTTATCTTTTGCTCAGAAGGATGCAGCAAAGAGAAATGTTATATTGACATCATTGAATAGCAGTATCTCTAGCGCGATTGATATTCTTAACTCAGTAGCTGCGCATGGGGGTGATAGAAATCTGCTTAAACCGAAACAACGAACTGAGTTCATACAGCGGTGGAACCTTTTCAAATACAAGCTGGACAAACTGGTGTCTGCAATGTCACATTTTGACTTCGAAATGGCTTTGTATTACCTTCGATCTTCAGATCACGACCTGTACACGCTTCACTCCATTGTCTACAATGCATCTCAAGAACTGGAGGCATCGTTGGTTTGCTTTAAAGACCCTCCATTTCCATGGGGTTCTGTGTCTGTATCTGTAGGAGTTTTGTTTGCTTTCTTATATGTTTACACAAAGAAAGATAGACTTTTCAAGAACAAAAGAAAGCAATTTTGATGCACACAAATGGGTGGCTGAGTATGTATTTTCAGACAGCTTATTCTAAATGTAATTTGATTGCAGAGTTAGATCGAAGCGTTAGAATGTTAAATTTGGATCACTTGAAACTGGTTACTTTTTCAATTTAGCAATTTACTTGACTTCTGGACTAATACTTTTCTATGGTTTTGCAATATCTGATTCTGATATTCATGCTGCAGTTATATTTTTATTTGATGTATTCATGTTTTTAGATGGAACTGAATAGAGAAAACAGAGAAATGTTCAAGTAGTTAATCACTTATGTCCACAAAAGTACAACGGAAACAGTATACTGAGCCGAGTTCTACTTTCATATTAACATGTTCGATATGATAGTATTGACACACAAAATCGAGCTCATTTTCAGGATGCTTTGAAGCGATGAAATGTGCCATTTAAGAACGAACGGAGCTCACTTTCTTGCAGCTCTTTGTTGGAGTTGCAAACATATGGCACATCTGTAAGTCTGTCACAGAAGATGTCACCGAACTCATCTAAGACACTGTCGAGCTCCGATTGAGCCTTCGCCTCTTCTCCATTGTTGGCCTCATCCACAGATATATTCGAGTTGGTCTCAACCAGTTGCTTGAAAAATGAAGATCGGAAAAGGAGGTCGAGCGCAGATGAAGAAGAAGATCTAGTAAAACCATTCAGAGGGGCGCTGCAACTTTCAAAAAGCTCTTGCTTTTGAAGGGAATGGAAGGAATCGATATCAAAGTGATGGTTTTTGAAGAGGGAAGCATCTTCTGCTAGGTTGGAGCTGGAGTTGCAGAGCTCCTTGTGCGTGTCCGACGTCACATGGGCGGCTTCGTTGAGAGGGGCGGGTGGTGGTGGTGGAGGCTTAAGCCATGCCATGTAATTGCTCCAGTCGAAGTTGGTGACTGCATTGATCCCTCGATATTCAATGGCAGCCATATCGTAAGCCCGAGCAGCTTCCTCTTGAGTGCCTGTGGTTGAAGATCAAACAAAGTTGTGATTGGGAGTCATAGTCATCATGAAAAGTTTTGTTTAATTACTCTATAAAAGGGCAGTGACTAATTACCAAACTAATGGGCACATTTTGAAATTTATTTTCAACACAAAAAAAAGTTTTTTTTTTTTTTGAAATAAAATAGATCTTCAGAATTACTCACTATAAGTTCCAAGATAAAGGTACTTGTTCCCATAAACTCTCCCTATTCTTGCTTCCCATCTACCATTGTGATGGTGCCTGCAAAACACACAAATTTACCCAAGTTTCTGTTTAATTTTCCCATTTGATGTGTAAAACTTTCAAGATCACAATACAAAAAACCAAGAAATTTTACCTTGCAACTCCTCTGTATTTTGATACACCTCTTGAGAATCCACTACTCTTTCTAAAACACAAACATGAAACACATTAGGTATAGGAGATAGATAAACAATATAGGTCATATAATAATGATTTGGTTAAGGGACGACAATCTTTTGAACATTTCTCAAAATAACTCATACTAACGAAGATGTTTGTCTTTCCTTATAAATCCAAAATCAACTCCTTAACTACACCACTTTATTTGTATTCCCAACGGATTACAAAATTAGACTTGTTTTCTTTCAATTTCTTTATAGTATATTTCTTTAACCATCATGGGGTAGCCCAATTGATCATAGAGGGTTTTGGGGTGCATAAGGTGATGAGTTCAAATCTCATGATGGTCACCTACCTAGGAATTAGTCGAGGGTCAATCAGTATGCCCCGTGACATTAGTCGAGGTGCGCTTGTGCACTCAAGCTGGCCCGGACAGTCACATACATCAAAATAATAATTTTATATTTCTTTTAAAAAATAGATTTTTTACTCAAATTCTAAAAACAAAGTAGTTCTTGAAAAAATACTTCATAAATGTGAAACAATATATTTTCTAAAACCAAAATAAAATGATTAATTATCAAACATGAATAAGAACTCTTTGAATAGAAACCTTCTCAAAGAGGCCAAATACTCTTCCTTTGTCATTGTTTGCATGATCTCAATCTCCTTCTCATATTCCGGTATCTATTAAAAACACAAAATTTATCAAAAGATTAAATTCTTCTAATCTATGTCTCAATATAATTAAGGATACATAGCATAATCTAGCTACAAAATGATCAAAATAGTAAGTTATAAATTCAAATATTCCTTGCAAGATTATTATTATAACTTCTCATATTTTTCGAGTCTCATACAACGAGTTAATACTCTTAAACTATCAATTTAAGTTTGGAGATTAATTATGTTTAAGTGAATATAGTTCAACAGTAATCAAGGTTTCGAGTTTGAATCTTCTCACCCTAAATATAATTAAAACTCCAAATTAAAAATCTAACTTACTGGGAAATTAGTGATGGTTGTTACACCCCAATACTTAAGTGCTGCTAAATCATAAGCTCTTGCAGCTGATTCTTCTTCATCATAAGCTCCTATCATTATATATTGATCACAAATCATGAATAACATGCCATTTAAATGAGACATAGATAAAAATGATTTTGAATTAATAAATAAAATTACTCACCAAGATAAACTGGTGGGAGTCCATAAATTCAGTTGATCAAAAGGGCCATGAAGATGAGAGAAAAAATAAAAATATTCAAACAAATTATTAGAAGAAAGTTATGGAAAATTAAAAAAGAGACATCAATGAAAAACTTGATATACCTTGCTTTCCCTTCTTCTTCTGTGTCATATTCCATGAAAGCTTATCCCATAAATGAGCTTCGTATCGACCCGTCCATCTATGTCTGCTCATCGCAACCCGATCACGATGAGCATAGACGAAGTTAGAAATGATCAAATGATATGGATCGAACCTCTTACATTCTAACAACAAGAACTTAAAAAGAATTATCATATCAACTAGACTTTTTTTCCTTCCTTTTTCACTTTGTCCTATGAGTTACCTGCTCACGCCGCGGAATCTCGAGCTCCGCTTCGTAGTGTTGGTTGGAGCTGTTTGATCTGTCTGTGGACAAGGTTTCTTATTCGATTGATTAACAACGACGTCGGTGGCGCCGGTGGTGGTGGTGGGATCTGATCTTCGACGTCTCTTGACACGTCTCATGGCTTGAGTTTTGCCTTGTGTCCAACATGTTCTTAGATTCTCCTCGTTCTTGAGCTCCATTTTTGTTCTCCTTTGATTTTTCCTCTAACTCTGCAAGTCTCATTCAATTTAAATATATCTATATATAACAAAGTATATATTTGGTCTTTTTTATCCTTCGTATTTTTGTGTTATTTTAAAAATCTTTTGCTATCAGTTTTCTGTTATTTAAATCAAAACTTACTTTAAGACGAAACCTCAAATGATGTTATGTTAAGTAATATGATATTCATTGTTCATTGTTCGTCCTAGCTTACGGTTGGAACGACCGGTTATATTTTTACATTTTTACAATGATATGATATTGTTCTCTTTGAATATAATTTGTTATTGATATATTTAAATTAATAACTTTTTAATTATTAAACCATATATCATACTAGCTACTTTCATTATGTTTTTGTTTGCAAATTTATTTTCATTGTAAATTGTATTGTTCTTATTTATATATAGAATTAATCTTCTCCACTTTTAGCTGGCATGAGATAATGTTTTTTTTTTTTTTTTTTTTTTTTTTTTTTTTGAGTACAAGGCATGAGATTATGCTGTAGCATCTTTAATAATTTTTATAGTGGTCCCAAATTAACCCTAGTTCTATTAATTAAATTTACCCCCCAAAAAAAAAGAAAATTCCCAAAGTCCAAAACGCTCTTGTCGTAGTACCAAAATATCACTCATAATTTATTAGTCAATATAATTATATTTTGCCTCATCTCATAATTTCCATCAATAAACCTAGCCTCACCTATTATACCTAGGTAGTTGAGCATTTTGTGAATAATGTGTTTAGAATAAGGAAAGGATGTACAACATAGTTAGAACTTAAACTTATCTAAATTAATTTTAAACCTTTTTTAAAAAATATACTCGTAAATTGTGCCTACAAATTTTTTGATGTCCGTGACTATCCGAGCCAGCTTGCGTGCACAAGCGCACTTCGACACTAAAATAGAATCACTCAAAATAGAAAACCAGAATAATATTGAAAGGTGATGCAAAAGACAAGTGGATCAACTGCAAAAAATGAAATAGTGTTGTAATGTGCAAGGAGTCTAGCTATAATTTGCCTTATGACTTTCTCAAAAAAAAAAAAAAAAAAAAAAAAAAAAAAAAAAAAAAAAATTGCCTATATGACATTATTAGAGCGACAAAATTTTGTTTTATGAGTAAAAATATCAAATGTATATGAAATACTAAATGATGTCATATAGGTAAAATGTAAGGTTTTTGTATCCATTATGTATATTTAAGTAAGGAAAAATATTTACATCATACCCGAGCATCATATATAAAATAATGTCCAGTTATGTGGCTCAATATAGATCACAACCTATTTTTGTTTATTTTATTTTTGTCTTTTAAATTTAAAATTAAATAGATTATGGCCCATATATGAGCATTATTTTATATATGATGCCCGAGTATGATGTAAATATTCCTCTCAAAGAAGTTCGGCTAATATTAATATAAAAGATGAGAGTCGATAATATCGAAGCAAAGCTGTGAAGAGACAAGAAACTCCACTGTCCACATTCTGTCTGCCAACCTTAATATTATCCCATTTTAAAACACACAATTTCTCGGTTAATTAGCTAAATGCCACAAAAGTACTTCCAAAATAACTAAATTCAAACCTTAATTTGTGTTCTTATGTTTGGATTTTTAATGCACATTTCAAGCTTCCATTTGCTGCAATACAAATCTTAATTTCCCATATGATTAATCTTTTCGTTAGAAAGATTTTGCTTCATCCATTTTTACTTAATTAGAGGATTGAGAAGATGTTTGGAATAAAAATAATGAGAATGAAATTATATGAATTAAGAAGATCAATAAATATGAGTGCGAATGATTATAAGAGATGATTATTTGTATTTAAGGTGAAAAAAATAGTTATAGAAAAACATTATTTATTTTTGAGGTGAATAAAAATAAGGATGAATTAGACAATAAACGGTTGGCATTTGTGCCTTCACCATCTATTGAGATTTAAAGTCTTTATAATTTGAAAAAAATTAAGTTTTTATATATGACTCGATAAAAACTAAAAAAATAGTTTATATTACTTGTAATTGTTGGCGAATTAGTACATGTAGGTGACCATGTACATGTAAAAGATGTGATAAGACCTTGTTTGGTTTGAGGGTCTGGATCCAAATTTCCCGAAATCCAATACCGTAATCAAATTCTCCGAAATCTTGATTACGGTGTTTGGTTTGTTTTATTGATAATCCAAAATAAAAAGAATGTTGTTTGGTTTATTTAAAAGATTAGGTTTTCGAATCTCCGGATTTCAAACGACAAACGAAACAAAGCCTAAAGGTTCTTAGACTGTCTCTTTTGGTCTCTTATGGTGACTAGAGTTCATCGGTTTGCTTTTCGGGTCTAGCTAGTAGTCTTAATTCTGGCGTTTGGATTAGACTTTTGTGCGTCAGGGGTTGGTCCCTAGAGATGTCCACGGGGCGGGGCGGGGCCGGGGAATGCCCTCTCCGTCCCCATCCCCGCTAACAAAATCATTCCCCATCCCCACAAAATTCACCGTTTATTTTCGCGGGGATGGGGACGGGGATTCACCGCGGGGAAATGACGGGGATCGGGTTCCCCACGGTGAAAAATTCACCA
>JBBMEF010000018.1:9817745-9828364 GCA_037832685.1 Sicyos baderoa | reverse complement strand
GATTGAGTTCAATCACTCATAATTTTGGTATATGTGCAATTATTTTCAATTTTGTGCTATATATGCAATTTTTTAGCTCATTTTTGTTATACATAAAAAATCCCCTTTTATAATTGCTAGTAGTCAATATTTTATTGAGAGAAGTCAATCACTTTTATAAGTTGTAGAAGTCCATTATTTTTTGGGAAAACTACTTATTTGGAAAGGTTTGAGATTGAATGTCATTTTAGTCTTATGTTTTAAAACCAAGCACTTTTATCCCTCACGTTTCAAGAATTCTTTATTTTAGTCGTGAGAGATAAAAGTGCTTGGTTTTAAAACATAAGACTAAAATGAAATTTAATTCCAAACATAAGAACCAAAAAAATATAGTTTTTTTTTTTTTTTTTTTTAAGTATAAAAGTCAGTTAGTGACCGCAAAACATGTACGATAGTCTTAAGGCTTTTTGGCCATTTCTCACCTCATTTCCTTTTTTTTTTTTCTTTCTTTTTTTTCATACATGACTTACTTTTAAATTTGTAAGCTTTTTTTTTTTTTTTTTTTTTGTTTATTTTTATTATACCTGCAAAATTCCATAAAAAAATAGAATTGAAATTTAAAAAAGAAAAAAATATTGCTCTAATAGCTTAAGTTTGATCCAAAAAAAGGCTTCCCATAATCCTTATAAAAACCCTTGTCCTGCCATTCTTCTCTCTGCGATTCGCTTTCTTCTGGTTGGTTTCAGGTTTCCAGCCATGGCTGACGGTCAGCTCTACACCAATATCTCTCTCGGCGGTCGTGGCGGCACTGTAAGCTCTCTCTCTCTCTCTCTCTTTCAAAAATGGTAACTTAATTAGGGTTCGTAGTTGGGTTGGATCGTTCTATTTAGTATGGGCATTGGGATGATCCTGTGCTTTTCAAACCCTAATTTTTGAACTATCTCTTTGATTCATTGCGAAATGAAGAAGGGAGTGCGGATGAGCGGCGGATTTCATACATTTTCTCCATTGTTTGTATTTCTCTGTACTCCTCGCGGCGCCGCGGGATGGTGTGCGGTGTTCGTTCATACAGCCACAACAATTAGTTGTTTTCTTGCTGAATTTATATGGAGAATTTCTTGAACTTCTCTCATGGGGTGGTTATTTTCTTGGTGAATTTATATGCGCTAGGGTTATGTTTTGGATTTTTTTAATTCTTTGTCCTTAATCTCATTTTTCGCATTCGCGGAACTTCTTTGTATTGGAGGGTATAAAGGAAAGGAAAGGAAAGGAAAGGAAATGGTCTTTTCTATTTACAATTGTCTGATTTTGCTTTGTGGGCTTCTGTGGATGTTTGGAATGATGAACATGGAGTCTTGCGATTCGTTTTCATGTATATGTTTTTTATGCAGAACCCTGGGCAGCTTAAAACAGATCAGAGGGGTATTCAGTGGAAGAAGCAAGGAGGTGGCAAGGCAATTGAGGTGGATAAAGCAGACATTGTTGGTGTAACATGGATGAAGGTTACTAGGACAAACCAGTTAGGAATTCGGGTCAAAGATGGATTGTATTACAAGTTCATTGGATTCCGCGACCAGGTTTCCTGATTTCTTATAGAATGATGTTGCTTTTATATTTATTATTGACTTTTGAATCTGGCTGTTCACCTCAAGGTGTTAATACCTCATTTACTGTGTGGAGTTATAATTAATCATTGGCTGCCATGAGGAGCATAGTCTTAGTCCCATCTTGTAGTTGTACAATTTAGTGACCTTGAGGTTATAAGTTTGAATCTTCCTCCTAAATTGTTGTTGAATCAAGAAAAATTAATCATTGGCTTAGTTAGTGGACCACTTTATTAATTGGTCTGTTACATCTGTTCACCTAAGTATCACAAATGAGATGATTACAAACTAATATTTCAAGTATGTTTGTAATTTTTATGATGCAGTTGAAGTGTTATGATTGTGGACTTTTTTTGTTTGTTAATGTAGGACATTAGTAGTTTAACCAAATTTTTCCAAAGTAATTGTGGAATAGCACCAGAGGAAAAGCAGCTTTCTGTCAGCGGCCGTAATTGGGGTGAAGTTGATTTGAATGGTAAGCTGTTCTGATGCATTCAGTCTATCACTTGGTGCGCTTTTAGTTTCTTACTCTTATCATTTTCTTGTAGTTATTAATTTGAGATTTAAAGGATTTTAATAAACCGCCAATCTTGGATTGCAATTACACCATATTGCATTCTTCTCTAGACTCTAGGGCACATTTCCTTTAAATTTTGTATTTTTAGCCTGATCTGTTATGCAGACGAAATAGCCATCTCTCTGTGTAGTAATTTTATGAGGTTAAGTCTATCTTGTTCTAAAGTTTAATCAGGTTTTAAACTTACTGTGTAGGGAATATGCTTACTTTCTTGGTTGGTTCAAAGCAAGCATTTGAGGTGTCTTTAGCTGATGTTGCTCAAACACAACTTCAAGGGAAGAACGATGTTATGTTAGAGTTCCATGTAGACGATACCACAGGAGCTAATGAGGTAAATGATTATGTTGTTTCTTTCTTTTAACTAGTTTTTGTGTTTGTTCCTTACCAATTGTTGAGCAATATGATATTCAAATATCTCAAACTGCAAATACTTCATTTTAGATTCCTTCTTTTTAATCTAAGATTTTTAACATTATGAATTTATGATAACAGAAAGATTCACTAATGGAGATTAGTTTTCACATACCAAATACCAACACTCAGTTTGTTGGTGATGAAAATCATCCTCCTGCTCAGGTAGGATCATTGTCTGTCTTAGACTACAATACATATTTTTTGTGTCTGTTTATGAAGTATTGTTTGGTTTAGGTTTTTCGTGACAAAATCATGTCCATGGCGGATGTTAGTGCGGGTATTGAAGAAGCTGTGGTCACATTTGAAGGCATTGCTATCCTCACTCCAAGGTAGATATATTTATCAAGTTGAAATGGAAGTATCATAGCATTCACATGTACAATTTGATTAGCTTGTATTGTTCATTATTGTTTTTTATGCTGGTTTCTTAAGGTTTTATTTATTTTTTTTTTCTTTTGCCTTAAGGTATTCTGAAGATGTTATTTTTGTTGTATAGGGGTCGGTATAGTGTTGAACTCCACCTTTCTTTCCTGCGGCTACAGGGACAAGCCAATGACTTCAAAATTCAATACAGCAGTGTTGTTCGCCTTTTCTTACTTCCAAAGGTTTTTCTTCTTCACTTCTATTGACCATAGATGTTACACTTACACTATCTAGATCGGTCAGTCAATAAGATATCGAATCTTATGTGCTTGCAATGTTTTGTGCAGTCCAATCAGCCACATACTTTTGTTGTTGTGACTCTAGATCCACCAATCCGTAAAGGCCAAACTTTATATCCTCATATTGTTTTGCAGGTATTTCTCACTTCATTTGCTAAGATTTTTCTGCATGTAATTCTCAGGATAACCTTGTTCTTGTGTATCTTTGCAGTTCGAGACTGACTATGTGGTTGAAAGCACCTTGCAAATAGGCGATGAACTTCTCCATACAAAATACAAGGACAAGTTAGAACCTTCTTATAAGGTAGATAATTGCACTCCCTCCTAACAATGAAATTTATGTCAATTTACAAGGACAAGTTAGAAGTAAAACCTTCTTATAAGGTAGACATTCACTTCTCCCTCCAAACAATAAAACGTATGTTCTACAGATCAAAGGAGCACAAATACAGAGACACCATGATGTCATGAACATAGAGTGGCACATTATTTTCCAGAATCTAGGACGTGGGCTTAGATACATATTTTAAACATATATTATTTTTATACAATACCAAAGAGAAATTCAAAGTCAATAGGGAATCTTTAATTTTTAAGAAACAAGTTTAATGCTACAAACTTGCACTGAACAATTTATTGTCTTTGGCCTATATGACTATTTTTCTATTTGTAAAATGTTAAGTATGAAGAAATACAAGTTATTTTGGCAAATTGGATTTTGTTTTTTGAAATTCCTCTATATGAGTTTTCTTTTTAAAAAAGTTTGAATACTTCAGTTCATTGGTTTGATAATTATTTGTCATATGTTTATAACTTATAAGTGTCTGACATAAGTTGATTATGAACTAGTGTTCAGAATATGCTCAACAAGTATGGGAGTCTAATTCAGTTTGTTGAACTAGTATTTAACACGTGTGTATTGAGCTTGAAGTGTTTGATATTGTTGGAGTCGGACATGGATATGCCCAAACTGCTTAAGTGTTTGCTATTCATATTCATAGGCTCACAGCTACTATCTTTTTTTTTATATCTGTGATTGTTCGGGCCAGCTTGCGCGCACCTCGACTAATGTCACGGATATCACTATGGTGGTAAACATAGTCATAGCTACTGTCAAGTAACTAAAATGTAATGTTCCATTGATGGACCTTTTTATCAGCCACACAGTGGAAAATGTTTTCTAAGGACATCAATCACATGATTTGTTGTTTTGGTTACAACATTATTTACCAAGGTGTTTAGACTTGTGAATTCCATGTTTCTCTTAGTGAATGTTCTGTTGAAAATAGGGGTTGATTCATGAAGTGTTTACCACCGTATTGCGTGGTTTATCTGCTGCAAAAATGACGAGACCTGGAAAATTCCGCAGCTGTCAAGATGGTTATGCTGTCAAGTCATCTTTGAAGGCTGAAGATGGTGTCTTATATCCTCTTGAAAAAAGTTTCTTCTTTCTTCCTAAGCCTCCTACCCTTATTCTTCACGAGGAGGTTCAATTTCACATTGAGATCTTGTATTTTCTAACATCATTTGATGGTTCAACTTCAATCCAATGAGTTGCTTACCTTTTCCTTAAAATATTCTTGCAATAGATTGAATATGTTGAATTTGAGAGGCATGCTGCTGGTGGGGCCAATATGCATTACTTTGATCTTCTAATCAGACTGAAAACTGAGCAAGAACATCTGTTTAGAAATATCCAGAGGAACGAATACCATAATCTTTTTGACTTTATCAGGTGAGTCTAATTTTCTGACCTTGTATGTCTGGAGGTTTCTTTATTCCATTTTTATCTTATTTGTTCATCCTTGCAGCGGAAAGGGTTTGAAAATCATGAATCTGGGAGATGCCCAGGCTAGAGATGGCGTGGCGTCTGTTCTCCAAGAGGATGATGATGATGCTGTTGATCCACATCTTGAGCGTATTAGAAATGAAGCTGGTGCAGATGAGAGTGATGAAGAGGTAAGCTTTGACCTCTTTAGCACTGGAATTATGATTTCTCTTTCAACAGTGGTAAATACATCGGGCGTTCTGCGCCTTTTACGAAGGAAGCATGAGGCCGTTCACTGTCAGTTGATGTCAGGTGTTATAATTATTTAGGGCTGTTGTATGGATTAATTTGACCAAAAAAGGCTAGTGAGGCTTACGCCAATCAAGCTTCAACTAAAGGCTTATGCCTCTATGTAAATGCATTGAGGCTTGAAGTCTCATTTTTTGTAAATATAAGGGTTTAGATCCTAATAATTTGAACTATTACTACTCACGCTTTAAAAATGTTGATGTAAAAAAAAAAATCTAATAACTCAATCTTATTAGTGATAACTGATAATATTAGGGTTGTTAAAAGTATTTTCTTAGAAAATTTGTTTAAGTGAGAATTGTCTGGGTGATTTTTTTTATACTCTTGCATAAGTATTTGCACTTTTTGTTTTTTTTACATATTAAGAATATATATAATGCTTTTAATAAAATTGATGCTTGCATCTCATTCCATTTCAAGGCTTGTGCCTCGCCTCTTCAAATGGAAAAGCTTTGAGGTCGTCTTTATCTTTATATATGCCTTTTTGTATTCTTCGTGTAGGATTCAGATTTTGTGATAGAAAAGGATGATGGGGGTTCTCCAACTGATGATTCAGGTGGGGAGGATTCTGACGGTAGTTTAAGTGGAGGTGAAAAAGAGGTCAGCAATTTTTCTGTTTCCTTGAGTTAAATGCGTACTTGCATTCTATATTGTAGCTTACTCAGCTTCCATTTTCAGAAGCCTGGAAAAAAGGAGGATAAAAAAGATCCTTCAGCTTCCAAGCCACCTTCCAAGAAGAAACCTAGAGAAGCGACAGACGATGGTTCGAAGAAGAAAAAACCGAAGAAGAAAAAGGATCCAAATGCACCAAAGAGAGCGATGTCAAGTTTCATGTTCTTTTCTAACATGGAAAGAGAGGTGATTGCTCTCTTTCCTATCTTATACTTTTATTAACAGAACATTGGTTTTTCTTTTGATATCCGTGACTGTCCGGGCCAGTTTGTGCGTGTTACGGGACATATCGCCTGATCCTACAAGATTTGAATGTCAAGTTGGTTTGGTAGTTGGCTTATTATAGTGTATTTTCCTATTGCAGAATGTAAAGAAAAGCAATCCTGGGATTGCTTTTGGGGAATGTGGGCGAGTACTTGGAGAAAAGTGGAATAAGATGTCGGGTATGTGTGGCTTTTCAAATTTGTAATTGGGGTCTCTTGCATCATTGATCTCAATATGTCACCTTAAGAAATACACTTGTTTTTTGATCAATTTACTTGCAGCCGAAGAGAAAGAACCATACGAAGCGAAGTCTCGGGATGACAAAATACGGTACCAGGAGGAAATCAGTGGCTATAAGAATCCACAGCCAATGAATATTGATTCAGGGAATGAATCTGATAGTGCATAGATGATGATAGATAACTTTCTAATTCTGCATTGGCACTTAATTGCTGAATGGTAATAGAACAAGTAGTAGGTTGTTGCACCATGTTGTAATATTAGCATGATCTGAGCATAAAGGTTCTGGTTAGGGCTTATATTTTATGCTTTTTTTTATGCAACTGGAGAGAATGAACAATGGACTTGGCTGGCTTTTTAAACCAACACAACCTGGACAATATATTTTCTTTCTTCTTTTGCCTCTAGTAGACTGTTGATAATAATATTCATCTAACCTATAAGCTTTTCTATCTTGGGCTGTTTGTTTGACAATTAAATAGGAGTAATATTGAGTTGAGTAGTTAGAAATTGAAAATTGTGTTCAAAAACTTGTTTGGATGTAAATTTTGTGTAGATGAGTTGGAGTCAAAACCTTGTTTGGATGTAGATTTAAAATGAGTAGTTATTTTTAGTAGTTAAAAAAAAAAGATTAAAAATGAGTTATTTGATTGATTTGAAAAGAATGATTAAAAATAAGTGGTTAGAAATGATTGAGTAGTTATAAATGAAGGTTAGAAATTTTTAAAAGTAAAAAGTGATGAGGAATTAATAAAAACTAGTTTGAATGTAGGTTTTCAAGTTAATAAATTTTAAAATTAAATTCTAGCTAAATATGTCAAACAAACCGCCCTTAGTGCAACAACAAAGAAGACTTTTCTTGCATATCTATAATTATGTTTTCTAGCATACCTATAATTATGTGACTTTATACCTGAATGGTTGTGTATATAGAGCAGGGCATAAGCAAAACTGATTAATCATGGTCTTATATTTTATGAAATTGTTCTCTCATGTCTATAAGGGGCAGTCTTGAGGTTTAAGGCTTCTAGGTATGCTCCTTGAATGTTTCAAATTCAAGACCTATGAGTTGACCATAATTTTAAATTTTTATTTTGTTGTGAGTTTGAGTCTCCCTTGAATATATGTCATAAAAAACAATTCTGCTCTCGGGAACAGAGGAGTTTTGAGATTGCATTCACATTGTTATGGCTCAAGAAAACCTTGAGTGCCCTACCATTATTGTCTATTTCAAGGCTAATTTCAACATTTTTTCTCAACAAACTCACGACTTTATTGAAGTATGAGTTTACTATCTCAACGATATCTTTCCTATCAACTTCTTCATTTCCATTTATTGAGTTTGGTTCTCGAGTTTGGGGCACTTTTCGTATAGCTGAATTCTTAGCTCGGCCAACCATTACAGTGGCCGGATACAACTGCTTGATATTCGAGGGAAATGGTGTATATTACTCTAACCATACTTTGACATAGTTATTGTTGATTTGGAGTAATGAAGGTCGTTTTTTTTTTTGTGCGAATCTAACCTTTGGATTATATGTCATACTTGTCAATTGAACTATACTATTGTTAAGCGTGATAATGAGTCTTTCAAGTTCTCACTTTTGACGGTGAATGACATTGAATCTTACCATCCTAGTTAACCTAGGACCATGAACTCACTTGTCAACGGTATAACCTTCCATGATGATATGAAACTTCTATTTTTATGCTGATAGATTCAGTTTAGTGATAATTGACACGTATTCTCGTCTTGGAGATTGCAAGTTCAAATTCATCCATCTCAAAATACAAATTAGAGTGACAGCATATAGATGATGTTGGACAAGCAAACTAGCCAAAAATCAGTGGTCGACGTGCTGACGTGGAACAATCATATTTTGCTTACATTGCAGATGATGTGGCACTAAATAGGTGACATGGTGTGTGGCAGATGAACTTAATAGATGACAACATACAAGTTTTAGTACTTTTCTTTGTTTTATACAAATTTTGCAATAAATGTGATTTGAGATAAAAATAAAAAGTACTATTTAGGAAGGAAATGGTAATAATTGTGCAATAACCAAAGCAAAGGGAAGAACAGAAACATGCATATGTATAACAATGACAGCAATTCTCATTAAATTGATTCATTTTTCTTTGGTGGCAAAAACGTGTATGGTTTAGAGTTTGGTTTGGTTAATTAGCATGGGCGTCCGACATAACAGTTGAGCGAGCCAGCGAAGCGCGTGAGCCTTCTAACAAAAGTGCCTGGTTTAGCCTTGACCATGTCGAACCGGCTGTATGGCCTTCGTTTACTCGGATTTCCCGACTGCACGAAATAGGCTCCGTTCATCATGAGATCGCCCTCCGATCTCCATGTCCAAGTTCTCCACACGCTCTCGGTTGCATAGTTTCGGTTTGTGATCTGTCTTGCAGCTGGGTTGGGTGGTGCTATGAACCTGTTTCCTTGGCTTATAATGGTGGGATGTTGGCTTCCCCCAATGGCATACATGAGCCAATGAGTGTAATCATTGTTGACAACATGGAAGAAACCCCATCTACACCTTGGCATTCTTTGTATCAACCCCTTTCCAAAATGGTTGAATGCCACTGTCACTTGCATGATTGAGTCCCCTTGGTATGAATCACTTGCACCAAACAACATCACATCGTTATGATGCGTGAAATGAGAGTTCGAGATTGTGATTCCCGTCGAGCCTTGGATTGCGTCGATCAGCCCGTCCTGGCAATTCCACATCGACAGGTGATCTAGCCAGATGTTCGACGATCCAAAGATCGAGATACCGTCGCCGTCGCTCACCGTTCGAAGTCCGACATGGTTGTACGTGTCTCGGATCATACCCCCGCTGGCTGCCTTAATGTTGTGGATGTGAAGACCGTGGATGATCACATTCCGGGCGAATTGAATGCTTAGGCCGGCACCATTGGCGATATGCACATTCTTCCCACGTGCATCGATGGTCTTGTGGCTGGTTATCATCAACTCCTTAGACAACGTGATGATCATGCTACGACCGAATATGATCCATAGTGGTCGTTTCTGGACCGCTCCGTATCGGAGAGTTCCAGGTCTTGGGTTTTGGACATCGTTGTCGGATGGATCCGTCACAATGTAGTACGCTCCTTTTAGGCCACCAGTGGTTTTACGCCCGAAACCGAGCACGCAAGAGGCAAGCTTCTTGCGGTTGTTCGCCCAGTTTCGGTCGCAACGCCAGCAACGGTCAATAGGGTTTGTCGCCAAGCATGGCCCTTTGTATTTCCCCAACGCCCTTCTAGTGCTGTTGCTTCCCTCCAAAGCTCTGAATGCATTAAAAATGTCGATATCTCAATTATTTTACGATAATATCGAAATGCGAATGAAAATATCGATACGTAAACAAAAACATACAAATGAACTTGATGGTTGAAATGGTAGGTGACATTCATGGGGTCAGGATGGAAATCTTCAAGAGCAGCTTGTTTGGCTTCATCAGCCTTAAGCCTCAAATAGTCATCAAATTCAGCAATGCCAGCTCTAGTGGTTAGCATCAAAGCAGCCATTGAAACCAGCACCATCAAAACCTTCATTGTACAACCAGCCATTATTTTATTTTTTGCTTGAGAAACTAAGAAAAAATGCTTTTTTTTTTTTTTTTTTGGACTGGTCAAGGTCTAAGATAATAGCTCTAATAGGTTTGAAAACCAAACTAAATTCAAGACCTTGCCAGACCAAAATGTGATATATTTTTTTTTTACTTATTTCTCTAAGCTGTCCACATTGCTTGCCCTTTAAAATGTCCTAATGAATGGAATATTTATAAGGGGAGATTTAAGAGATTATTTTTTCTTAAGAAAATAAGAACCATTCATTCTTATGGTTGTTATGATGGTTATGATGGAACTTGTTAGTTATTAGTTTGACTGCTATTTTTAAGCAGCTTCACCAAAAATAGAAGATTGGTTAACTATTTAATTTTGTTGGTACAAATATCAAATTTGAAAAGGTTTGTTTTCTCTTTCTAAAAAAAGGTTCATTTACACTAATTATAAAAATAATATTAAAATTAAAATTGGGGAATTTGCATGTATATTACAATAAGATAAAAAAATTGAGTAAATAGCAACTTTTTGAAAATATTTGCAAA
>JBBMEF010000018.1:9796556-9817645 GCA_037832685.1 Sicyos baderoa | reverse complement strand
TAAGGTTGAATCCCTGAATAGTAGTATAGGCATAGATTCAATTCTCAAAAGATGAAAAACTAAAAATTAAGACTGGTTTGATAGTTATCTCTTTTTTTGCTTTCCAAAGTGCTCACAATAATTAGTTCAACTTTTATTTATTTTAAGAAGGTCAATGACTTAATCCATTTCAACTCGATATTTGATTCTTATGTTATTTTAGAGCAGTTGTGCCTTTATGTAGGATATATTAATCCTTCTGCCTTTAATTTATACTAAAAATACAAATTTAATTTTTATTTATATTTTTAAAAATCAAACAAAAATTATTAACTAGAAAAATAGCTTTAAAAAGTTTATTTTAATTTTTTGAAATTTAGTTAGAATTCAAATATTTTTTAAAAAATAATGTGAAACTATTTATAGAAAATTGGAGTGAAACACGAAAACAAAAAATCATATGGTTAATGAGACCTAAATGATTCTCAAACAAAACTTTAAGCTATATATATTTTCATTTTTTTTCTCTTTATTCTATGAGTTACCTGCTGACCCCTCTAAATCTTGAACTCCGCTTGGTGGTGGTGGTCGCAGCTTGATCGGATTGCTTCTTTAGGCACAGATGCTTATTAGCTTTATCGTCGACGGTGGCGGTGGCGGCGGCGGCTGTGACGAGATCTCTTCGCCGTCTCTTGACACGTCTAGTGGCCAGAGTTTGATCTTGTGTCCAACATGTTCTTAGATTCTGCTCGTTCTTCAGAACCAAAGCTGGCGCCTCCATTTTTGTTCTCCTTTGTCTTCTCTCAAACTCTGCAACTCTCATTCAATTTCAATAATATGTATTTATACAAATACTCTACTTTGGTCTCTCTAAGCCTTTTGTTTTTTTTAAGAAATCTAAACTTACTTTATGACAAACTAAAATATTGATGTTTTGTTAAATTGTATTAACATTAACCATCCTGTACTTTCTTAACTTATTATGATACGGTTGAAATAATAGCCATTTGGTTTCTATAGTTGTTTGTCATATTTGTCAATATTCATTAACAATTGTGTTATATTATGCCTTGAACGCATTTAGCATTTTCGCATTTTGTCGCGTGAATGTATTCGACATTGCACAAACCGCATCCACATCAGATTAGTTTACGCATTCTGTAATTAGAGATTAATGAAGGTACATATATAAGCCTAAATTAAACCCTAGCCGATTATGATGACTTTCATTTGTTTTTGTGTAAATTCTGTAATCCGACGCTCATTTCAATAAACGTGTTCTCATTCTCCGCCCGTGGATTAGCTAGCACATCGTTAGTGAACCGCGTAAATCTGTGTGATTTCTGTTCTTCTCCTCTTTTACGTTTTTGCATTTATCGGTTTTACGTTTTCGATTTGATTGGTGATTGCCGATTTCATAACAAATTGATTTAATGAAAGATCGATGGTATAATGGTGGATTTGATTGGTTGTATTCAAATTCAACTCTGCAATCACAAGTTTAATTCTAAAAATAATCGATATTCGACTTTCATTTTAATTCTCTCTAGATAAGGTTTAGGGTATGCTGATTTAAGTTGAGTATTGTCAATTGATTGAAATCACATTTTCTGATTTAAATGAAGTAAATATAGACTTCTAAAATCAGTTGATTAAAAAGACAAGTGGGAACAACAGGCAAGAATGAATTGTTAGGATAATAATATTAATTGAATTGGGTAGGAAATCCAAAAGAGAAGGATCGATCGATAATATCAAAGAGCAATGTTGTGAAAAGACAAAAAACTCCGTTATTTCCATTTTTAAACACACAAATTTGTCGGTTTAGGGTATGCTTTATTTCGTATAGCTAAAGGTCACAAAAGTGCTTCCAAAATCACTGCCTACTTTCTCAATAATCTTTTCGTATGAAAGATTGTTTCATGATCTTGTGAATATATACATTTTTTATTGAGTGTTTTGCACTAACAGACCATATAATAAAAGAGATTATTATAAAATTAGTTAACTTGTAAATAATTAGCAAGGAAATTTAAACAATTAAAAATATAGAAAATACATAATTTATAAAATACACAAATACCTTTATTTTATTTTACTTTTTGAAATTATATAATTGAGGGTGGAAATTTGAACCTAAAACCTTATTATGATTGGGTGGTACACTAACCTCTTTGAGCAACTACTCCCGACACAATACCTTTATTTAATCATTAAAAAAGGATTTTTTTTTTTTAATTATAACAATTGAAGGTGGGGATTCGAACTTATGAGCTCTAAATCATTATGTATTGTTATAGATGAAATTCGTGGTCAAGATCTAATGAATACAACAAACTCAATTATAAGAGAGGTTAGGCCAAAAAGCGGGTCCGGCCTAGTTCAAGAGTCCAAATCGTATTCCTAAAGCCACACAGACATATAAATAGTCAGTTGAGCCTAACAAAAGATAAGCTATTCTAAACCTAGAAACAATTCCTCTACACTTTTTGACCTAGACTTATTTAGGCACCACGGCAATAAGACCAAATAATGATGCTGCTGAGCTAGTGCTTTTGTTGACAAATGAAGAGACTTGTTAGCTGCTAAAAAAGCAATATATAGCTCAACAACATTAGTGTATACCCAACGATCAATGATCATAGATTCGAATCCCCTTGCTCCAATTATAAAAAAAATAAAAACGGTTTACCCAATTTGTCTGACTAATTAGCTTCAAGGGACAATTAGATAAAGTTTTTTTAAAAAAAAAGGTTGAGAGTTTTATGTGTTTTTGTGAGAGCAAGCAACAAAACTTATTCCTTTCCTTGTAAGCTTCGCCAATCTGTGATTTTGTCGACATGGATGAGAATGATTCTAGCTTGGCTTTCATTTGCTTTGTCTTGTTTAGGCGTTTTTGCCATAACTTGGGAGAAGATTAAGAAAGAGCCCTAATTAATTAAAAATTAAGCCACAAAACACATAAACCAAATTATTATGCTCCCTCCTCACTGTCCAAAACTCTCTACACTTCCAATGAGCCCATGACGATGTTCCCTAGGATAAATAATCACTTCCAACCCATGCATAATATTATTCCTTTATGCCTGCTCGAGATTCGAATATGTAATCTCTTTAATTAGTATTAAATTATACATGATGTCATTAAAATTATATTTTTGTTACATTGTGGTTAGTTTTTTTTTTTTTTTGTTAAATACTAAACATTAATAATATTGATGTGATGTGAATTGGGCTCTACGACCATTACAATATTTTACTTCTACTTCGAAGGAATGTATATTAGGTTAAAATACTCCTCTTTCTAAGAATATAGAATGTTCTTGGCATCCCGATGTTGATTCTTCTAGTACTGTTCTAAAAATTGGGTCGTTAGACCAATTATTTTTCCATTTTAGTTCTTATTATTAGGTTTTTTTTTTTTATATTCCTGACTTTCCAGGTCAACTTTCCCGAAAACTATTATCACAGGACATACTATTAACTCTACAACATTTAGATGCCAAGAAAATTTGTAGGAAATTAATTTTAAGGTAGGTTGACACCATAGATTGAACGCATCACTTATTACCCAAAGCCCTCTTTTTAATTATTATTTGGCTATTTAACAAAAATAATCTTTGTTAATGACTACAACTGCAAAATTCATTAAAAGTATATGCAGTAAATTTCAACATTATATTTAAAAATATATATACTAATCAACTCAAAAGCTTAAATTAATGAGTTGGGGTAAATTTAATTATATCAACCAACATAATCAATTGTTGACCTCAAATTTTGCATGCTCTATCAACTTTAACCCTAAATTATCAATTTCATCATTTAAACCTCAAACTTGGTAGGTTGCACCCATTTTAATCATAAATTTGACAAGTGTATCAATTTACATTGACAATCAACTTCTGTGTTTCAATTATCTAAAAGATTTTAGGAATTAATTTCTGCTTTACAAGCAAGTCAGCCAGCCTATTATAAAATCTGTTATAATAAGAGATATTCACTATACCTAACAAAGAAATCAAGTCTTTAATATCAACAATGATATCCTTGGAACTCTGAAAAATCTAGAGACTGATTAAGACCTTCTAATTTAATAGCTCAACCCTCCAAGAATGCCCTCGTATGCCCTCTCCAATCCTGCACCACCCAACCAACCCCATCAGCATTTGATGATGCATCGACATTCAGCTTCCAACAACCTTGAGGAGACCGCATTGCATGGCCTTCGAGAGCTTTGATTGAAGACTTCTTCACCTCCTCGCGAGTCCACTTCGAACCATGATCGAAGTATCAGTATTCAACTTCCAATTTACAAATTCAAATAAAATTAAAAACTTGCCAAATATAGAATAACTTTGGTTTGGTTTGAGACAAAGAAAAGGGGGAAAAAAAGAAATGCTATGTAAGTCTTAGTTTGGGTAAGCTGTTTACTGTAAAGTGGTAACAAAACAGCTTCATAGAAATAAGCAAATGATATTAGAAAAGGGCAGCCAATTTACACATACATATAAGAACAAAAATAAGAGCAACAGTAAAGAATATGGAAAATATATTAATAAAATGTTGTATTATTACAAACAAAATGGGACTCCCTTCATAAACCAAAGCAAAGGGAAAACAGAAACAAATAGCTAGAAAAATGACAACAATGATAACAAATGATTGTCATCATAAAATAAATAATAATAATTAAAAAAAAAAGTTCTTTCAGGCCTTTCCAAATTCTCTCTGCTGCTGGTTTTGTCACAGATCCCAGTTTAAATTTTGGTTGGTTGGTTATGAAAACATAATAAATTAATAAATGAAATTAAATTAAATGAAATGAAATGAAATTTTGATTGGTTTTTGGTTTAGCAAGGGCGGCCAACATAACAATTGAGTGATCCAGAGAAGCGTGTGAGCCTTCTAACAAAGCTGCCTGGCTTAGCCCTGATCATGTCAAACCTGCTGTATGGCCTTCTCTTGCTTGGATTCCCAGATTGCACAAAATATGCTCCATTCATCATCAAATCCCCTTCTGATCTCCACGTCCACGTCTTCCACACGCTCTCCGTCGCATAGTTTCTGTTCGTAATCTGTCTCGCTGCCGGGTTTGGTGGCGCGATGAATCGGTTCCCCTGGCTGATGATCGTCGGATGCATGCTCCCACCGATCGCGTACATCAGCCAGTGAGTGTAGTCGTTGTTCACTACGTGGAAGAACCCCCATCTGCACCTTGGCATTCTCTGAATCAATCCCTTTCCGAAATGGTTGAACGCGACCGTCACTTGCATGATCGTGTCGCCTTGGTACGAATCGCTCGCGCCGAACAACATCACGTCGTTGTGATGAGTGAAATGGGAGTTTGAGATTGTGATTGCGGTGGATCCTTGAATTGCATCGATCAATCCGTCCTGGCAGTTGGACATGGAAAGGTGATCCAGCCATACGTTGGATGATCCAAAGATGGAGACTCCGTCTCCGTCGCTGACGGTTCGAAGGCCGACATGGTTGAAGGAGTCTCGGATCATGCCACCGCTAGCTTGCACGATATGGTGGATGTGAAGGCCGTGGATGATTACATTTCGGGAAAATTGAATGCTGATGCCAGCACCATAGGCAATATGAACGTTGGCACCGCGTGCGTCGATGGTCTTGTGGCTAATCACCAAGAGCTCCTTTTGCAGCTTGATGATCATGCTGCGCCCAAATATGATCCACAACGGCCTCTTTTGAATGCAAGCATGTCGGAGGGTTCCCGGTTTAGGGTCGACGAAATTGTTGTCTGATGGATCGGTCACGGTGTAGAACTGCCCTTTCAAGCCACCAGTGGTTTTTCGGCCAAAACCGAGCACGCAAGAGGCAAGCTTCTTGCGATTGTTGGCCCAGTTTTTGTCGCATCGCCAGCAACGGTCGATCGGGTTTGTAGCCAAGCATGGCCCATTATATTTCCTCAAGCTTCTCCTAGTGTTATTTTTTCCCTCATAAAGTCTGCACATACAAAAAAAAACAAACAAAATGTGAATTAATGGTGGAAATATCAATGTTGGGAATGCAAACAAAGTAGTATTGTAGAATCCCACATCGGTTAAATAAGGAATAGATCGATCTTGGGTTTATAAAAGAAGACAAACAGGTGTATGCCCAAAGTTAATAATATCACTGTGGAGATCCGGATATGTTTGTCGTCCCTTAACAATCAACATGAACCCAAAATGAAACAAAGATAAAATAATTTATACATACAAATGAACTTGGTGGTTGAGATGCTCAGTGACATTCATTGGTTCAGAATGGAATGCCTCAAGAGCAGCTTGTTTGGCTTCAGCTTCCATTTCAACCAAATTATCATCAAATTCAGCAATGCCAGCTCTTAGAGTTGGTATCAAAACAGCCATGGAAACCAGTATCATCAAAACCTTAATTCTACAACCAGCCATCATTTTTCTTTTTCTTTTTTTTTCTTTTTCTTTTTTGTTGTTGAAGACTCAAAGCAAAAATTGTATTTTTTTTTCTCTTATTGAAAACAAGCCTTTTGGGCTGGCTAAGGTCTAAGAAAATAATCTAATAGGTTTAAATAACCAAAGTAAATTCAAGACCTTTGCCAGACCAAAATTTGAAACAAGCCTGAATTTTTATTTCTTATTTCTCTAAGCTGTATTAATTGCTTGACTTTTTACTGTCCTTCATCAATCCATTATTTAAAGGGCAGATTTTAGAAATCCATTTCTTTTTCTAAATAAAGAAAATAACAACCATCTATTATTCTTGTGGCTGGTATATATATGAGGGAAGTTGTTAGAGGTTAATTTGACTGCTATTTTTAAGTTGCTTTTTATTTTCCTTTTTTCTTGCAAACTGTTAGTTTTCTTAGGTAATAGTGGCAAATTTTTTTGTCTTTGTTCATCTTTAATTATCAAGCTCTAACTTGTTTTAAATAAAATTTACAACAAAAAAAAAAGTTTAGAATAAGTGTATTTAGTTACATTGTATTACCTGATTTAATTATACATAGTTGTATGGAAAGGATTAGTGTTCTGTTGATTTCATTATTTACTAGTAATCTACTTCAACACCGCATGAATTCGATTTTGAGAATATGTATTTACTCGTTTGAGAGCAATAGTAATGGTATTGCCAAAGTGCACTTACAAATGAAGGTTGTGTTGGGAACATTCGATAATTGTTGTTGTACCGTCTATTATTAAGTTACAAATTTTCAAATTTCCTAAAAATAGAAAATGCTTGAGACAGATGGATGAATTTTTTTTTTATATATATATATATATATATAGGTTTTTGCAGCAATAAACTAAATTAATAAAATATTTACAAAATTAGGCAAATTTTTAAAAGTCTAACAACTATAGTCAAATATACGGTATAAAGTAATATTTTTTAATACCGAATAACTAATACATAATAGAGGATAATGAGTATTGTTTATATTGTATATTTGACTATGAATGATTTTTTTTTTCAAATTTGCCTAAATCTATAATTGTTTTGTAAAATTGGACTATCCAGTACAATTTCACATATATATATATATATATTTTAATGAAGTCGAGGTGCGCTTATGGATGCAAGCTGGCCCGGACAGTCACCGTCATAAAAAAAAATGGATGGATTATATATATTTTATTTCAATTTTTGCCTCACCTAAAAAAAAATTAGAGAAAAAAAGAAGAAGAAGCCTATTAATTCACTTCATTTAAGAATTCCTTAATTTTCCTTATCCTAAGAGGAAGTCTGTAAAATTGTATGGTGCTCCAACTTTTTTTTTGGATATTTTTGGTTTTTAGTTTATTTGATTTGTTGCAGATAAAAATAAATATTTATTTTCAGAATATTTGAAATAATTAGTCTACTCTTTTTTTTTAGACAAATAATTAGTCTACTCAAAATTTATGAAATTAGTAATATGATATTTTAAGTGGCCTAGTGATTCTATTGTTTGGTGGTTGTTAAGAGCAGTTGTATCTATTATGTAAGATTTGTTGATCTCCTCCTTCAATTTGTACTTACACAAAAATGAAGATTAAACTAACGATTTAATTTTGTATGTAGGAACATGTAATTAAACAGACTAATTTTTAATTGTTTATAAAAAAAAAAAAAAAAAAAAAAAAAAAAATAATAATAATAATAAAATAGCAATTTTTTCCTTGTAAGAAAATCATCTAATATTCAACCAACAATTTTAACATTGGCCACTTTTTTAATTTTAGCACTATTTAAAAAAATTGTGTTGCTTTGTCTTAAATAATCAACTTGGAAATTTAGGAGTTTTACAAAAATGTTTTTAAAAAATAAATAGGTTAGCTCATGATTAAATTATATTTCAATAAAGTTAGACGATTAAAACTCAATTATTATAATGTTGAAATTTATGAGTTCGTTTGTTAGATTGAATTCTTTCATTTTCATATGTAATTTGGTTCTTTCGCAACCAGATGTTGTGCTTCTTTTTTCCTTGAGGGTGATTGTTTCTATGAGTGTAATTGTTTTTTCTCGATTTTTACTTTCTTAGGTTCGATCGATTTTTATCCAAATTTGTGGTTCAAAATTATATTGATTATATAGTATTGTTTTCTTTGTGGTTGTTCCCTATTTATTGAGAGTAAGTTTGTATACTTTTTAATTATTATTATTATTTTATTATTAGTAAATGGTTTCATTTGTTTGGTTGTAAACCAGATTAACACCATCGTCACAGATTCGATCCCTGAAATCGGTATTTATAATCCCAATACAAAAAAATATTAGTAGGATCTTTGTATGAAAGTTAGCAAGAACTCATTCTTGCCCTAAACCCAATACAAAGTTGCCTAATTTAATCAAGTCATGTGACTTGCATAGTAACAAAACATAAAAGGGCCGGAAACAAATTTAGAGTTTTTATTTACATTTTTTTCTTTATGTTTATTTTTTATGTGATATGTTTTTATTAATTATTAGCTTATTTTAGGTAATATTTAGTATATATACTAATGTTTTATAGTTAAATGGTAAAAGAGATAGGTACTCTTGAACTTGTTTAAAAAATAAAAGAGAGCAATTTGGGTGCACCCCGGATAGCACTCCCACCGTGATATCTTTCATTTAGAGTTATATATCTTCTTTTTTATTTTAATTTTTTTCTATAATAAATATAAAGTAAAAAAAGAGAGATGAAATGTGTGGCACCCAAATTGCTCTCAAAATAAAAAGGTACTCTTGAACTTTATCATTTATTAAAAAAGATCAATTATCTTTAAAGTTACAATCACAATTCAAAATTGCCCTCACATTAGAAATTTGTTAGATTATAATGTTATAGACAAAAAATCATTAACGTGGTAACCTAAAATAACATGAATGTGTTGTTTTATCACTTCGACTTATGATCAAAGGCTTTAATATATTTTATGTTTTAATAGTAGATTTGAAAAAGCTTTACAAAAATACAAACAAAAATATTTAAATTAAACATCTTACACTTTTTAAATGAATTAGAACACTTATTATGATATTACATTCACATTAGGTTAGAATTTGTTGCTATTATATTTAATATTAAATCGATTTTGTAAGGTATAATGAAATGTGATGTCAATTGATGCTGTGCAAATCTTGATAAAAATTTAATACCATATTTGCCCTTGGATTTGAGTAGGAGAACTCGAACCTCTAATCTTTCCTAGGAGATATACTTTTAACCATCTAATTTATATGCTCAAAATCACCTGAAAACATGGAGTTGTATGAAGGTTTTACACATATTTTCAAAACAAAATCACTTTTTCTTTGTAATATAAAATGAAAAAACAATCTCTTTAACCGTTTTTTTTTTTTTTTTGTTTACAAGATCTCTATAACCATTTCGATGACTTGGGTTTTGAGGGTATGCTCCCCTCAAGGTCCCAGGTTTGAAATTCACTTGTGAAACTATTCCTTCGATGTCTCCGGTACCTGCCCTAGGGACGGGCGTGGTTACCTTGTTTCCAAAAAATAACCATTTCAAAAGAACTGAAAATCTTCTTTTGAGTGGGAACAAGCTGCAGACAACATAACCCCCTTACAAGATAGATACCAAACAGTGTTTCATAAACCAAGGGGCAAAGTCATTATCAAAAGATATTCTATGTCACAACATTTTTATAACATAAAGAATTTGAGATGATACATATTCCTTTTATCATAAATATGGAGAATGAAATTTGAATAACTATTTGGCCACTAGAAGAAAAAATTCTATATCACAATAGAAAGGGAGATTATACATTTTCAATAAATCTGAGCCCTCCATTTGAATTGTTTGGCTGGCTTTTGATCATCTCACTTTTTAAATCCATACTGTATGTTTCTCAATGAATGAGATGGTCTTGACTTTCTAATGAGTTGGCAATTTTTATTATCAAAAATGAATCCTCTATGGTTTATTATAAATAAATTAAAAAGGATCTAATTCTAATGAATAAAAAAGGGATCAAATTCCAATTCTTTTGAGCTGCTTTTCAGACTACAAGGTTTTGGCATTATTCTTCTAAAAAGCAGCAAGGTGACGTCATCAATCTTCTGATATCTTCCATGGCTTCCTACCATCTTTCTAAGTCTTCAATGTGAAGTGCAGGGATACAAATAAAGTAATCCCGTTTCGGTCAAATAAAATAATCTCGTTTTGGTTAAATAAGAGGAAGATCATAGGTGTACAAGGAGGACAATCTCTACCTTAATACAAATTTTTTTTTGGTGAATCAAGTAAAGCCAGGAAGATTTATCCCTAAACTCGACAATATCATACCAATATGGAAATATGTTCAATCGTCGTTGTTAAAACGCAAAGAAATTGTAGATATATTAGGTTTTGCATAGCAAAATTTGAATTGCACAAAAGGAAATTCCTTCGCATGATAATTATTCTCACCTTTTGACCAAATTTAGGAAAAATTCCTTCTCGCAACTGCACTGAACTCTGCCACTACTATTCCCATTACTTCACTTGCAATTCAGTTCTTTATTCCTTCTTCCCACTGTTACAAGAAAAAAAAAAAAGAAAAAAAAAATTATCAAAAGCCTAAAATTTTGCAGGTTAAATTTAGAATACAAGACCAGATACAGGCTTTACATTCATGCAAGAAAATTGTGTATTTGCTTGTATTGGGTCATGAATTGAAGCATTTATTCTTCAACAAGAAAAGAACAAGTCTAAGCATTACAGCAGAAATGAAAGATACACACAGAACTGCAGGAAAAGAGAGAGAAGAGGCTCAAAACTCTGTATAAAAATGTATGTTTTATTTTGTCGACAAGTCGGAAAACAATATTCAACAACTAATGGAAATCCCTTTTGATGTTCTTTCAAAATGAAGTAAAAGACTAAAGCATGAAGTTATATAGACCTATCATGTCAGCCTAGTTAGTTCTCCTTTATTTAAAGAACTGATAAATCTAAAGCATATGAGCACAAGAATTCTGGAATCTACTTTTAGCTAACAGTGACAAAAATACCCCCACTTTCATAAAATAATTAGTCCCTGGTATTACATTTTTTGTCACAAGATTTATACTCAATATCTAACCATCACACGAGGGATTAGAAGAAAAAAGGTGGTTCATAAAATGTATAGAAAAATAGATCATTCTTAATCTTATTAAATAAATCTCATTAAGCATATGCAGTTTAATCATGAGTTAATGCAATAAAAGTTTGGGTTTGGTATTATAATATAACTGCAAATGCCATAATCTATTGAATTATGCTCATCTATAAATAAGAGGGTCGAAGGTCCTTCTGGGCATTATTGGAACTTTAGAAGAGGCTTCCAATGAACAGTGGCTCAGAACATGAGCTTTTATTGATTAATAAAGCAATCAAGAAAAGCAGAGAAAAGTGCTTTATTAACCAGGAAAATCTATAGACAAGAAGAAAATTTTCCAATCCCTCTTCCGTTGGTGACCATGATTTCGTTGTCTGATGTCTATCATGTTGTGGCCGCCACGGTCCCTCTGTACGTGGCCATGATGTTAGCTTACATCTCTGTAAAATGGTGGAAGTTCTTCACTGCAGAGCAATGTTCTGGAATAAACAAGTTTGTGGCAAAATTCTCAATCCCACTGTTATCATTTCAAGTCATTTCAGACAACAACCTCTACAAAATGAACCTGCAACTGATATTGGCTGACTTTCTTCAGAAAATATTGGCTATTGTTCTTCTGTTCGCGATCACTAAAATCACTTCCTGGGGAGGCTTAAATTGGATAATCACAGGTCTCTCGCTGTCGACCATGCCCAATACTCTAATTCTTGGACTGCCAGTATTGAAGGCCATGTACGGCAGCGAAGCGGATGTGCTTCTTGCCCAGATAGTTGTCTTGCAGAGCATTCTTTGGTACAATATATTACTTTTTCTCTTTGAGTTCACTACCACTAAAGCAGCTTCTTTAGCTCCAGCATCAGAAGAAGTCACAGGTAGGCATTGTAATTTTCTTTTTAAACATGTTAACAAAGAATCTCAAATCACCTCAACTTTACAGAACATTTTTTGTGTATACTATAAGGTTAGGACTTCCCTAACAAAAATGGCTATATTCATGCCATGAACTTCAATAACCATCCCAGCTTAAGTCATTCAACAGAAATAGCTAGGCATGTAGTCATGCTATCGACCTCAATAAATTGCTTCATATATGTAAGACCAAGAATGGAAACTTGCTAAAATTTATCTTCTTCATTTCCAAAATTTGTATTCTCTTCTTACTTCCATCAGTCATGAGTGCCTACTTAGTCCAATGTATTTGGCAGAGAATACTCAACATACTTTTACATGAATTCACGTAACAAAAATGTGTAAGCTAATTTTGTCCAATTCGATAGTTCTAGTTATGCTGTTTGTCTTTCTGGAAAGCAGAAAATGATACAACTCAAGAAGGACTAGCCAAAGAAGAAGGTGGGGAGCCAAGAGACAGAAGTGGAAGGAGACACAAAACCAGGTCCATTCTTTTAACAGTTGCTTGGAAGCTAATCACCAACCCCAATACTCATGCAACTATATTGGGACTCATTTGGTCAAGCATACGATTCAGGTAAATTAAAGATAAAAGCTCTCATCTCACTTCAAAACTGTTATAGATGTATTAGAATGAAACTAACATGCTCTCAGATGGGGAGTAAAATTGCCAGAAGTTATTGACCGATCGATATCAATTCTATCAACTGGAGGACTTGGTATGGCCATGTTCAGCTTAGGTATGAAATGGGAGTGTTACAAGAATATAGTATACATAAACGAAAATAAGAAGAAAAAACTAACTTCTAGTTTTCTTACTTATTAGGCCTTTTCATGGGTTCACGGAATAGAATTATAGCATGTGGTACAAAGCTGACAATGGTGGCCATGGGAATGAAATTCTTGATGGGGCCTGCACTTATGGCGGCATGCTCGCTAGCTCTAGGACTCAGGGGCAGATTGCTCAGAGTAGCAATTGTGCAGGTTTGTTATAATTTTTATTATTAGGCCTTTTCATGGGTTCACGGATTGCTAATTTTGTTTCACGTATTTGTTTCTCCTTTCTTCTTCTTCTTCTTTGGTACAGGCAGCACTCCCTCAGGGAATTGTTCCATTCGTCTTTGCCAAAGAGTACAACATACATCCAGATGTTTTGAGCACAGGGTAACTATTGTAATTTCCATTTCGTATGTCGATTTTCTAACCAGATATTGATCATCTCTTGTATCCAAAGGGACTTGGAGGAAAGAACTTTGCTTCATACTAATTTTCAATATGATAATCCAAAAGTTCACAGAATGTTTAGGCAGCAACATTTGAGCAGTTAAGTAGAAGCAAGCTATACAGCTAAACTACATACTGAAATGAGGTTTTCTTTTGGCAACAGGGTACTTTTGGGCCTACTCGTTGCACTTCCAGTTGCATTGGCTTATTACTACTTGCTGTCATTGTAAAGCATCAATGCAGCCATGCCACCATAGGATACATGGTACCCGTATTACCCGAAACAACAAATTATTACATCTACTCTCAACACCAGGACAGACTACATGCAGAGAAGTTTTTGAGCTACAAATTATTATTTTTTCTCCATTTTTTTCATGATGGTATACTGCTGATGATTTCAAGAAAACATGTAAATGTGTGTGCTAAGAGAATATTAACGAACAATTATCATGTGCAATAAACAAAGTAGGGTTTAGGGCGAACATACCTTCGCTGGTAATCTGTAGGTCACAACTGTCTGCATCCTAGTGTTTGTATAGAGTCCTATTATCCATTGTTTGACTCTGTATTCGTTCAAATATCAACTGGCTCTGAAGATTCTCTGCATAACAATCGGAAAATGCATCAAAGTTGGTTGAAGAAGCACCATACCTTTTCGATCTATTATTTTTCTCCGTGGCATTCGTATATAGTTTTCTATTAGAGAATATGAGGTTCCACCTCAAAACCAACTAGCAATGAGGAGAGTAACCCATGTCTATTACAAATGCTTGTAGGACTCCCCACTTTTCCAAGATGAGACAATTGTGAGATCCTAACATGCCCCTCAAGACTGATACCCGTTTAGGCTTTATGGGATGTGATACCATATTAGAGAATATGGGGTTTCACCTCAAAATCAATTGGCAATGAGGAGAGTAATTGTGAGATCCTATCATTTTCAAACATAAATCCCTAATTCGATGAAACATTCTGATGCATGTTAGGTCAAATTTCGAGAGGACTAACAGTTTAGGAGGATTAAACCAACAACGCGATGAAATTACTTTCTACCGGAGCTTGAATTCTCCCTCCAAATCAAAATTAGTGACCTAATAATCTATGAGATTCGAGACAAGTTCAATTTCCAGCCACAATTTACATTAGAATTGAAAACAAGCTATGCCGGGCAAAGCAATCGTAGAGAAACCTGAGATTTGCACTGACCTTCGAGTTTGACGCCATTTTACGTTGAATTGTGACCTCCGGATCGCATTGATCGACGCCATTAATCGCAGTCTGAGCTGAACGTTCAATCCTCAGCTTGGAAAACCAGTAGTTCACTAATGTGGTAGAAAATGTAATCAATTTAAACAAGTCATGTACATATGTGTGTGTTTGTGTATTTGTGCAAAATAAATATTATTGAAGTAAATGAAAATAAAAAACAAAAATGAAAATTATAATCTTAAATTAGGGTAAATTATACACTTAGTCGATATGATTCATCGAAATTAGAGTTTAGTTACTATGGTTTTTTTTTTTGTGAGATATAGTTACTATGGTTTTAAAATTGAGAATTAATCTTTATGATTTTGAAAGTTACAATTTATTATCTATAATTTTAAAAATTAAAATTCTTTATGATTTTGAAAGTTACAATTTATTATCTATAATTTTAAAAATTAAAATTTAGTTTATATAGTTGATAAAAACTAAATAATAGTTATTTGATAACTATTTAGACCTTGTTTAATAATATTTAATTTTTTATTTTTGGTTTTTGAAATTTAAGTCTATTATATTCAAGTTGGAGAATGCTAACTTTTCTTTTGTTTTTAAAAACAAAAACAAAATTTTCGAAGTTACTTTTCTTTTGTTTTCAAATTTTGGTTTCATTTCTATAAATATGGGTGAGAGGTAGATATTCAAGTAAGAGAAAATATATGATAAAATAGGTGTTATAGACTTACATTTCTAAAACCAAATGGTTATCAAACGTGGCCTTGGACCCCGTTTGATAACCATTTGGTTTTTTGTTTTTGGTTTTTGAAATTTAAGCCTATTTCCACTCAAATTTTATACCATGTGTTCTATCTTTCCTACCATATATCAATATTTCCTTAAGAAAGTAGAAGAATACTAACCAACTTTTAAAAATAAAACAAACTTTTGGAATCTACTTTTTTTTTTTTTTCAAAGTTGGTTAGTGTTCTCTTACTTTCTTAAAGAAAGATGATATATTGTAGGTAGGGTGAAACACATTGTAGGAAATTTGAGTGAAAATAGGCTTAAATTTCAAAAACCAAAAACAAAAAACCAAATGGTTATCAAACGGGGCCTTAGTTGTTTGTTTTTTGTTTTTGAAATTTAAGGCTATAACATCTATCTTATCATATGTTTTTTCTTACTTAATGTTTACCTCTCGCCCATATTTATAGAAACCAAAACAAAAATTGGAAAAAAAAAATAGCTTACAATGTTTTTATTTTTAAAAGTCGGTTAGTATTTGCTATTTTCTTAAGAAAAGATGATCATATATTATAGGAAGGATGAAAAAATATAAAAATTTAAGTAAAAATGAACTTAAACTTCAAAATCCAAAAATGAAAAATCAAATAGTTATATCTAAATTATGAATAAAATAGCTAAGAGGAAATGGTACGTCCGACGGTAAAAACAATAATAGAAAAACCACATTAAAAAAATAAAAAATTATACCTTTGATTTCACTCAATCTTGTTCATGGATATGTTTATTATCAGTTTTATCTTTGGTTGGTCACTATAAAAATTGTGATTTGGAACTATTATCTTTGTTGGGGTTGTCTCGTTTGTGGTTGTCCCGCTGGGAGGATAGGATGTAATGTTTGTGGTTAGTTTATGAAATAAAATAAACCAAAGTTTAGGGGAAAAAATATAAAAAAACGGTATTTTTTTTGAGATTTTTCATGTATAACAAAAATAGCTAAAAAATTATATTTACAGCACAAAACTGATAATAATTGCACATATACCAAAATTTTGAGTGATTGAACTCAATCAATAACTAGTGATTAAACTCAATAACTTAACAAACTGATTGAGTTGAATCACTAGTTATTGATTGAGTTCGATTGAGTTCAATCACTTAAAATTTTGGTATAAACAAATTTTAGATAAAAATATGTTATAATTTTAATAAAGAGTCTTAAAGTTGATAACCTCACAAATTTTCTTTTTTTTTTTAATGAAATTTTGATGGTATCAAAAGCGACCATAGAGTTTCAAGAAAACGTAGAAATATTATCCGTAGGCATTTGGATACAAATATTGTCTAAAAAAACACATTTCGATACAATATTGAATATCTTGCTTGAAGAAATTTACGTACTAAAAAAGAAATCAACGGTCGTAAAGGCTACATCGCGGCCCTTTTATTCTCGAATCCAACGGTCAAACAATAATAGAAAAACCGCATTTCAAAAAAGAAAAAGAAAAAGAAAATGGAGGTGAAATTAGGGTTTTGAAGTTGTATATGAGAGCCACCGATTCCACAATCCATTTTCTTCAGCTTTGTGGAAGAGGATTATCGTCTGTGTTACGGAACTCATTTGATTTCTTCTTTGAATCCTTATTTCCATCTACAAATCATGGGAAAGGGTCCTGGTCTCTACTCCGACATCGGCAAACGAGCTAGAGGTTCTTCATTTCTTCTCTAAATCTTGTGAAATTAGGGTTTAATCTTTTGCTTTTGTTGGGTTTTGATTTTATTCTTGCGCAGATCTTCTTTACAGAGATTACCAGAGCGACCACAAGTTCACCATCACCACCTACTCTTCCACAGGAGTTGTGAGTTTCTAGATCTGTTGTTTTTATCGATTCTCAAGATATTATCGGACTTGCCCTTCATTTATATATATATTTTGTAATTTGGGTTGGTTTTCGATTCTTTGAGGTAATGATGAACATATATATATATTGGGTTTTTTTTTCTTTATTTTTATTTTTCAGTTGGTTTTTGACAAATGCCCTTGCATTACCACTCTGTTGTTCATGGGGTATCTTGGGTTTCTTTTCATTTTCATAATCACTTTGTAAAGTCATTGTAATTGACCTAATTTTGGGACTTGTAAATGCCTAAAGGGTGAATGATAAGGTTACTTAGCATTGTGCTGTGTTGTGTTGCATGCACCGATCGTAATCGACCGCGATTCGTAGTTCTTTTGCACCTGATGTTTCTTTGAATTAGTTTGATCTTCCCTTGGTTAGATCACAGATTTGCTGCTTGCTTGCTAGGTTTCTATACAGAGTATTTTGGGTGTAACTTAGATAATTCTTCTCTATTGTTACAAGCTTTTGATTGTTCTTTGTTTATTTCTTTCTTTTTGTAGGCTATAACATCTTCAGGAACGAAGAAGGGTGACCTACTTCTGGGTGATGTAAATACTCAGCTGAAGAACAAAAACATCACAACTGATATCAAAGTTGACACGAGCTCCAATGTAATTGTTTTGTTTTAAAGTTTTCTACTTAAGTGCATTCTTCAGCTTAAAATTCAAGTACATACTTGCATTTCTCTCTCACTTTCTGTTTTTAATTCTAACCTCGTGTTATAAGGTTTACATGCTACTAGAGCTATGCTTCTTTTGGCACTCTATACCCGTTTTTAAATATTACATTAGAAATTTTATAGTTTTTTCCATTTGCTTATCAAACAATTTAGAATGTTCACTAGGTGTTGTATCATTGTTGTTTCATGTTTATATCTGAATTTCTAGAAATTTCATCGAGAATGGGAAATTGTGTCTTTTAAACTACTTTGAGGAAGCCTAAATAAACTACAGAAAGTTCACGTGAATTGTTCACAATTAAGGATTGTATAATCGTGTATAGTTTAATGAACGTGTGCAGTGTATTGATTAAACTATCAACATAGACTAAATTAATTGTTATGCCTTTTTAAATAGAATAGGAACCCATTATTTTTCATTGTCATTAGTCATATGCCGGCCCATTTCAATGTGGTATGCAGCAAGCCGGCCTCTCTTTGTAGCTCACATTCAGTTGACAACTTGAGAAATAATGCCTCATTTTGTTTGAGGCTGATTATATTTGAAATTCTAAGTAACAGTTAGATTGTGAATGTCATTTTTAAATCACTGATATTTGATATCGAAGTTGCATATACCTTATGTATTCCTCATATCATATCTATCTTTGTGCAATAGATGTTGACTTATGCCATTTAATTTTCTAGCTTATCACAACTATCACTGTGGATGAACCTGCTCCTGGATTGAAGGCAATATTTAGTTTCAAAGTTCCCGATCAAAGGTCTGGAAAGGTAAGTGATGGATTAGTGTTTTCAGTTTCCGGCTATTGTCACTTTTTTTGGAGATTGGCGTTTTATTTTTCGGTCTGCACTAAAAAATGTTTAAGATAGTTTAAATCAGGGAGATAAGAACTGCCCAACTGATTTCTGTTTTGTCGAGTAGGTCGAACTGCAATATCTCCATGACTATGCAGGAATCAGCACAAGTCTTGGGTTGACGGCCAATCCTATTGTCAACTTTTCTGGTGTTGTTGGAACAAATCTCCTTGCCCTTGGTACAGATCTTTCATTTGACACCAAAACTGGAAACTTCACCAAAGTCAATACTGGACTGAGCTTTGCCAACGCAGATCTGATTGCTTCTCTGACCTTGTGAGTTTTTTTATATTTAAATCTCATGTAGGTTTAAGATTTTTGGTCCCTTTTCGTACCACCAATATTAAGGGAATTATTATGTCCATTCATGACTCAGGAATGACAAGGGTGATACGTTGAGTGCATCATACTACCACACAGTGAACCCTTTGACTAGCACGGCTGTCGGAGCCGAGGTCACTCACAGCTTTTCCTCCAATGAGAATACCATCACTGTTGGCACCCAACATGCACTTGATCCACTGACCTTGGTGAAGGCTCGAGTGAACAACTTCGGCAAGGCAAGCGCCCTTATCCAGCACGAGTGGCGTCCAAAATCATTTTTCACTGTATCTGGGGAGGTAGACACCAAAGCGATTGAGAAGAGTGCTAAAGTTGGACTAGCTTTGGCCCTTAAGCCATGATAGGACATTTTACTCGCTATGGCTGGAAGAATCATGGTAGAGCTTCTGGTACATAGCCGACTTGTTTGTTCGGACTTCGATGATATGTTGATATCACTCTTGGCAGTTTGTTTTTGGTTGTAGAAATAAATGTTTAAGATGATGGTATCATAGAACATTTGGTGCCCTTTTTTGCACTCTGATCAGTCCCCTTTGAAACTAAAGCACAGATGAAACTTTTTGAGGAGATTTACAATGAAATATTGTTCCAATTTTCTTTCTTTGATGCCTTTTCGCTATTCAACCTTGTTTCTCTCCTAAACAGGCAGAAAACTTGAAATATTGTTCCAAGTAAAAGTGATTATGTTTCCGCCCTTTAATAATGCTCGTGTTTCTCCAACAATTATTTTGATTTGTTTGTATTATTGGTGGTTATGTTCTAAGAAGCACGGACACGGGACGCCACACTTCCGTCCTAAATGAAGTGTCCGTGTTATGTTATTGTCATGAGGATTGCATCCTGCTGCTGCTAATAGGTTTACTCTTTTCTTTTTCCCTTTATTGCAATATTACGGTTAGAAAACACTTTTATTCCTCAAATTCGTGTGAAATCAACCATTCAACTTTCTTGGATTCATTTGGGGCAAAAGAAAAAAAAAAAAAAAAAAAAACCATGTATCCGATCTTTGGATACATGGATTCATTTGTTGGGATGATAACAAAATGATGAAGCCATTAAGCCAAGTCCAATGTCATTCTCTCAAATCCTTCGTTTACTGAAATTCCTAAAATTACTAAAATTCATTGTCATATTTCAAGTGATAATATATATACATTTATTTATTTTAATTTTCAAAAATCAAGTTGATTCAAATATTCATTTGATATAAAAATAATAATTATAATATAATTATTATGGCTTAATATATTTAAATAATAATACCTTAACCACAAATTAATTCAACAAAAAAGGAAAAATATTTTTTTTAAAAAAAGATGAGATGCGAAGATCTAGGACCAAACAAGATGTTGGGCTCCAACATCTCATCTCATCCCTTAACAAACATATGCACCAAAAAAGTTGGTGAAGTGTTGCTTGTTTGGATGGTTATATTTCAATTCAATTCCACGAGTTTAGTCCTTAAAATTGGTATTTAGCTCTTCCCTGATTTGGGTAGCACTTTTCATTAGACATAATTTTTCGAATGAAAGCGGAATGGAAAGTAAATTGCAAATGTTTGATAATAGATGATGGGGGGTGGATGGATATAGTGATTGTGTAGAAGGCAACAAAAACAAAGAAGTATAAGGAGGAAAGCCTTTATTATAGGTATTATTGATGAGGAAGAGAGTTTTTGAA
>JBBMEF010000018.1:9740962-9762125 GCA_037832685.1 Sicyos baderoa | reverse complement strand
TTTCCATTTCCATACATAACGTATCTCGCTTTTTCTCTTCAATTTCTGGGTTTCAGAGCTCCAGTTTCGACATGGGTTCTCCATTTTTTCTCCCATTTTTTCTCTGTTCCCTCTGCTCTTTCCCTCTCTTTTCTCGCTCTGCCAATCGCTTCATGAAAACGGACGATTCCTCCGTCAGAATCGATCCCACCCGTGTCATTCAGCTTTCATCGCAACCCAGGTCCGTAATCTTTTTCATTTTTCTATCAATTTCTCAATTGGGTCTACAGCTTTGCAGATTTTTGGGTAATTACAAAGAACAATCAATCGAAAATACAAGAAAAATGTAAAAGAGAAGAACAGAGAAACTCCACGGGCAGAGAGGGGAGAACGTTTTATTAAGGAGAGGTCGAAAATTCAAAATTTCAATTTGTATAGTGCACTCTCATTAAACCCTATTCATATAGGAAAATGAAATTGTCTGGGCCAGCTTTCTCGCACCTCGACTAATGTCACGGGACATATCGCCTGACCCTACAACATTTGGATGCCAAAGAAATTCATAGGAAATTAATTGCTAGGTAGGTGACCACCATGGATTGAACCCATCACCTCATGCATCTCGAGGTCCTCATTGACCAATTGAGCCACTCCATAAAAATAATAAAATAAAATAAAAATAAAAGAACAGAAAAAGAAATGTCATTACATATTTTGTTTGACTAAGTAATCGTAAAGCATTAAATCAGTTCAAGGCATATCTCAAGAGGTTTTGCATTTTCACTCAATTATATGAAAATGCACAGGGCTTTTTTATATAAGGGATTTTTGTCCGCAGAGGAGTGCCATCATCTTATCAATTTGGTATGGTTTCATTTTCCTTTCCTGTTTGGAGGCTGAGAAAGTTGATCACTGGACTTAGTGTATAATTGTTTTATATGTTTTGTAGGCGAAGGATAAGTTACAGCTATCATTGGTGGCGGATGTGGTAACGGGTGCGAGTGTTACGAGTGAAGAACGGACGAGTACTGGCATGTTTCTTAGAAAGGCTCAGGTATTATACTTCAGTATCAACAAAATTTGGTATACACGATGTTATTTGCTGCTTTTGTGCCTGCCTAACATATCTGTCAGTTTCTGTAGTTTAGATTCATTTTTCCCATTTGGATATCAAATGGAATTATAAGTAATAACCCTTGTTTAAATTGAATAACAGCACTTTTAGTTATCAGTCAAATTGTACTTAATCCACATTAGTGTTGATTGTGCCTCCTGTCTCTGTTTTCTTTTATACTAATTTCAATAGTCCCTATTTGAATGAATGATGTTGAGTGTAATGAAAATTTGATTTGGTGTTCAGGTAGATTGGTGTAAGGTTGATGTCGTCAACGCCATTTTAATAACTACCCATAAGTAGGAGGAATTGTTCAAATTAATAACTTAATTAAGTACCAAGAACGAAATTCATGTGAACTTAAAAATTCAGTGCTAGAGGTATTGTTTAACTAAAGAAAAAAAAAGGGAAAACAAAAGAGCTATCATAGAGTTTTCCCTTAATTTTTTCCTTGCTAGTTTCATAGATGTTAAATGTTGGAACTTGGAGTCTCTTAGATAACAACAAGAATGATAACTTTGAAAGTTGGGATGCCATATCCCAATTAGTTTTCAGGCATTTGCATGTCTGGAGAACTTTATAGTTGTGGGTTATGTTTTGGACCTTTTGGTAGTTGTTAAGTTGTGTCAAAGTGTGACAAACTTGTGTCATATTTTTAGTTTTGCATCTTCCTTTAATATAAAACAAGTGCAGCTTGATTCTGTGGTCCCCTTCCCTTCCCCAGGATGAAATAGTTGCTAGCATTGAGTCCAAGATTGCGGCGTGGACCTTCCTCCCTGTTGGTAAACTACTTGTAGATCAATCTTTTGATGTTTGATCTTTTATCTATTTATGGGATGAGGCTCGTGAAGTTTTTGTTATGTTCAGATCATGGTGAGCCTATGCAAGTACTTAGGTACGAGAACGGTCAGAAATACGTGCCACATTTTGATTTTTTTCAAGACCCTGTCAATATGGCTGTTGGTGGTCACCGGATAGCCACTGTTTTGATGTATTTGTCCGATGTTGAAAAGGGTGGCGAAACCGTCTTTCCCAATTCTCCGGTATTACTTTCTCTCCTTCAGGACTGTTTATAATTCTTCTTGTGTTGGTTGAGCTTTGGAACTTGTTTATGAATTGTTGCAATTTCAAATCTTTCTCTGACAGGTTAAATTATCGAAGGAGGAAAAGAATGACTTGTCCGATTGCGCGAAGATTGGTTATGGAGGTATTGAGTTTCTTCCTCGAAAATGTATTACCAAGAGTCTGAGTCGACTCTGAGATAATGATACAATATGAGAATCTCTTCTTTCTCTATATCTCGTCTAATTCATGAAATGCAATTCTAGTTTATTTCCTAGTCTCTTTTCATGTTCAATTCGTGCATTAGAATCCAATACTTTATATGATCATGACATGAACTGCATCAAGTATAAATTGTCAAATAATCAACTCCTGAATTTACGAGGAAGCTGTGATGAGAATTTCGTCATTATCAACATTCTTTACATCTTCATCCTTTTTTGTTGTTGCATTGCATCACAATATTTTCTTCAGCCATATATGTTACTGTAGCCCCCAAATTCTGAGCAAAACTGTATAAATCAAAAGAGTGTGTTTGTGGGTGCATGCAGTAAAACCAAGGAAGGGAGATGCCTTACTGTTCTTCAGTCTCAATCCAAATATAACGACAGATCCGACGAGCTACCACGGGAGCTGCCCGGTGATAGAGGGGGAGAAGTGGTCTGCAACAAAATGGATTCACATGCTTCCATTCAATAAGATTTGGAGGAACCCAGATTGTGTGGATGAGAGTGAGCACTGTGGTGTGTGGGCAAATGCAGGTGAGTGTGAGAAGAATCCTGCTTATATGGTGGGTTCTAAGGATGATCCTGGATATTGTAGGCAGAGTTGCAAAGTCTGCTCTCCCAAATAAAATTTCTTTCTCATTCCAACCCACATGTCTCTTATACACATGTAAATGACTTTGAGAATTATCACTTGATATTTTGAATACAAATCCCCAAGGATTCTCTCTTTTTTTGAAATGTTTATGTTAAGAAGGGAAACTAAGGCAAATGTATAAACCACAGATACGAACAAATCCTACATAGAGGGCACTACTCCTCTCAGATATTTTGAATACAAATCCCAAGGATTCTCTCTTTTTTGTCTTACATTATAAGGAGTCTATTTTATTTAATATGCTTAATCAGTGTTCAATATAAAGCTAGCCAATGCTGGGCTTATATTAACTTCTATTTTTGGTTTGGGGAGAGGGACTAATATTAACTCTATACTATTAATATATGACATATTTATTGTGCTAACAAGTGTTTGATATCTGTCCAATGACCTACACGTTGGATATAGACGTCCTTTTTTTAAGTACAAATTGGGGGAGACGAACAAATCCTACCTAGAGGACATTACTACTCTCAAATAATATGAGAGTCAAATACCAATTTCTAGGATCGAACTCATGACCGGTGTGGGTATAGACATGTTAGCCAAGCTAAAGAGCGCGCTTCTTAGGTTTAGCACTCTCAAATTAGCTCGTGTCTGGTTTGGTGGACATTTAACTCATAATAATTTTGTCTTTGAGTTGTGATCATTTATATCTTTTGAATGAAAAAAGAAAAAGGTTTGCAATATGGTGGTGAAAATAGATGTATTTCTCATCACCCCATTCTTTGCACAATTGTTCTTGAACTTTTCTTTTCTTTTTTATATATTTTACCTGTTAAACTAATGGTTACATTTTCAATCTCCAAAAGAGTTTCTTCCTTGATGTCATTCTTTTCATCCTCCCACATTAAGTTAGAAAAGCCATTTAATTACCATTTCTTTTTTATTTGCAAACTCTATAATCAAAGAATCACCCACTTTGAGCCTCAATGAAATGCATCTGGAGCCAACCTCATGAGAGAGAGAAGGGAAAACAATCATGCAGTAATGGTTAATTGGGAGCCAAGTTTGCATGCATTTCTTACCTTAAGATCACTTGTTAAACATTGATCACTTTTTTCTGTTTTTAAAGAAATGTAGTGCTTTCAATCAATTGCATCACCATTACATAATAACTTTACCCCTTCTTCTGTCATTGTTTTGTTGCAAAGATGGGAAAACCTCCTTGTTGTGATAAGTCCAATGTTAAAAGAGGGCTTTGGACTGCTGAAGAAGATGCCAAAATCCTTGCTTATGTTTCCAACTATGGAGTTGGCAATTGGACTCTGGTTCCAAAGAAAGCAGGTCTCTTTTTCTTTCTTCTTTAATTCTCCCTTTTTAGTGGTTAAAAGCATTTGAATAAATATGAACCATTTTGGGTTTTTTTTTCTTTTCAACCAGGCCTCAATAGATGTGGGAAGAGTTGCAGGCTGAGATGGACTAATTACCTTAGGCCTGATCTTAGGCATGATAGCTTCACTCCTCATGAAGAAGACCTCATTATCAAACTCCATCAAGCCATTGGAAGCAGGTCCTCACTCCTTTCCCTTTCCCCCCTTCTTTTCCTTTACGCTCGTGTTTCGTTATTTTTCTTTCGAAGACGTTCGACTTACATGTGCGGATTTGTCTATGTGACTTAAACTTGTGTGACTTTTATATTTAAACTCTATCCAAAAGGTTTTGTACGGATAGCCGTGTGACCTTCAGGCATGGAGCAACGCATCGTTTAGCTTCCATGGCTTCTAACTTTTTGGGACGAGTCTTTTCCCCTTCTATTGTAGAAGAGTTAACGGCGTGGTTGAAATGGTTGTTATTTCTAATGAGACAAAGGGCTCATACTAATCAAGATATTTTCATTACTTATATATGGATGATCTTTTACAAACTTTGATAACCTGAGTCTACATTTACAAACCAAACATAGATTATATAGATTCAAGCTTCTCTAATACTAAACTTACCAACTTCAACCTATACAAAGAAACATACCAAAAATGGTGATCCAAGCAAGGAACATACATGAAAGAAATGCAGCCATGTTATTGAGTAGTTGAAGAAGAATAACTCACTTGTTTTTGTGTGTGATTGATGTGTAATGCAGGTGGTCTCTAATTGCAAAGCAACTCCCAGGAAGAACAGACAATGATGTGAAGAATTACTGGAACACAAAGCTGAGAAAAAAGCTTTCAAAAATGGGAATTGACCCAATTACTCACAAGCCCTTCTCTCAAATCCTCTTTGACTATGGAACCATAAGCAGCCTCTCAACCACCACACCAAAACCAGAACCCATCATTGGCCCTTTCAACACAACAACAACAACAACAATGGCTAAACCCCAGCAGCCATTTTTGTCAGGGCCCATTTTGGGGCACCAATTTCAGCCCCCAAACAAACCACAACCAACCTCATCATCCTGTTGTTCATCTTCTTCAATCAATGGGGGGATTGTTCAGCCATTTTTGCAGCGTTTTGAAGGCTCTTCTTCTTCGTCTGATTCGTCTTTCGATTCCTTTGTGGGTGCTATGTTGGAGCAGGACTCTCAGATCAAACACTCCTTTCCTCACATTTTGGATGCTTGTTTTGATTATTGAGTCATTTGGGGATTTTTTTTGTTTGTTTTCAATTATTTCTTTTTTACCATGAGTAGTGCTTACAATTTCTAATCTTCTTACTAGTAGAGGAATAAGTGTTTACGGTTGAGTTTTGAATAATTGGAAAAAAAACTTTCGTTTGAGGAAATTATTGTACTTTTGCTCAATAACAATTTGAGTTCTTCAAACTTACAAAAAAAAGTAGCAAGTTTCTAAATTTACTTTTAATTGACTTCTTCCATTTTCAGTTCTATAATAATTTCTCAAAAGAAGCACATCGACTTCTGGTGGGACTTGATAACCAAGATTCACTCCTAATGTTTGTTTGAAATGATTAACTCCTAATTTTTTTTTTTTTTTTTTTTTTTGATATCCCTGCCCGGGCCAGCTTTCACGTACTTCGATTAATGTCAAGAGATATACCGCCTAATCTCTGACCCTACAACATTTGGATGTCAAAAAAATATGTAGAAAATTAATTTTTAGGTAGGTGGACACCATGAAATTCACTCCTAAATGTTGTTGATTTAAAATAGAATAAAATAAGTTATAAAATTTGAAATTTTGTGGTAGATAACAAATTCTAGCATCTCTATTTGATTATAACAAGTTTTAAAAAATACTTAGTAAACTTGATTGTTTTCAATCAATTTCTAACTTTGATTTATGATACAAATCTTCGTATAATTTCCATATTCCAAACATTCTCCCAAATCGCTCCAAAAGGTGAAACAGATTTACACATCATGAGCCCAAACAAATTGGCTTGAATTATACAACATTGCGGTAATGACTGATTTTAATACAATAAGTTGTAGCTAAAACACGTAACGTTGGACATGAAAAAGCAGATACAAACTCATTATACAATCTGCTCTATTCTTTCCTGTAAAGCACTAATCATCAAAGAAGCTGCAGAATTCTCTGCATCCCTTACTCTTGACTTCTCATCTCCCAATATATACATAATACCAAAAGAAGTCACAATTTCAACAGAGCTTACAATTCTTCTTTCATATGGAGCCCCTAAATCTTTCTCAATACTGCAAGAACAAAGACGAACAAAGTAAGTCCAAGAACACAAAACACAAATCGACTCGAGCTATGCAAAAGTATCTTTTCCATCAAACTCTTAAAACTATGCTGGAAAAGAATGAAAAATCGATCTTTAGTTTTACACATACTAATTTGGAAACAACAATCAACAATCAAAAAACGTAAAAGAATGGGAGAGAAAACACATAATTTACGTGGTTCACTAAAGGTGTGTTAGCTACATCCATGGACAGAGGAGATAACGTTTTATTATGAAGAGTGCGAATTGCAAAGTGTCGATCATATAGGAGGCAAGATTTTAAGATAGTTTATATAGTGTACTCTCATAAAACACTATTACAAATATGCTCGATTACATAAAAGCCCAATTACGAAAATAGAAATCTTAACATATTTCGTCAGATAGGGGACCAGGCAGCAAGACCTCCAAACCTCCGACTAAGTAATCGTGTAGCATCAAACAATTCAAGGCATATTTCAACACATACAAGGAAGAGATTCACGTGGAGATTCATAAACTTTAAGCAAAACAGCGAACACACATGATTGTAAGATATCACGAAGAAAATGAATTGCCAACGAGCCATTCTACTTTTGGATGATTGCAGGTATGTATATCCTATTAAAAGAGCTGGAAAACTCTCCTCCTTGCTTCCTAAAGATGAAACTTCACCGAAAACATAAAATAAAATGATACTAACTGTCAACATTCCCTCTCTGACCACTAATTAACTCTCTCCCGTGATTTCCTTTTCTCACCCTTTTCGTTGATAAATAGTAATTAATACCATTTAGATTAGCGCTGATAAGGTAACTGATAGAGTCTAGCTCTATTACGAGGTCCCCTCAATCAATTGAGTCAATTCAATATACTTGTATTCATTAGGCAAAGAGAATACATCTTATATAGAGGTAGAGCTAACTAACTAACTACCCACTCATTGTTTCTTATCCAAAAAAACTAACTACCCACTCACTTAACCACCTTACCAACTAATAAAAGGTCCAACATATTAAGATCATCACTCCCCGGCCCCAAAAAAATTACAGAGATCATCACTCCCCTAAAGATCAAAAACAGAGGCCAACGCGTGTTCAAGATTTGTTTTTTTTTTGTTCTTCGACTTGGATCGCATTAATACAAATTGGGTTGTTCAAGTTATCAATGATCGCAGTGTCCCTAACCCTTCTTTTCTTCAAGTTTCTTGAGAACATCTTGAACACTTGCCAACAACGCCACATTTGGTTAGCAATTTCTAATTTTACTTCTTCTTTAAGGGCTTATTCTTGTTCGTTTACTTTTTGAATTTTCCCTACTCTCTTCTCTAACAATTCCACGCGACATACTTTCTTCTCTAACAATTCCACACGACAATCCATCCCAGTCTTCATCTCAAAATCTCAAAATTTTATCCACTGCTCTGATATCAAAAATGATAGGAAACAACCACACACAAAACACTCAAACAGTAACAAAGGAATCAGGTCTTAATTTACTATCAATTCAATCAATACAAGCTATTCATCCCCCTCTCCTACAACTCACCCTTACTTGACAATTGACTCCTCTCAATCTAATAGACAGTACAACCCAACTGACTAACTAACAGCCTTATTCCTTCTTTGATATACATGTACAATAGGAGGCCTATCAATATACGCTCGTACATGTAAAGTCAACAACTACAACAGATGAATTCAAATAAAAAGAAAAGAAAAACTACAACAGATAAACATCCTCCGAATTTGACTCCGAATAATGCAAGTATGCAACATCAAAAATAGTACTACCTGTAATTCGGTTTCGCCCACTTCTTCTTGCAACAAATATCTTGCAATTTTTGCTTTGCCCCTTCAATTTCGAAAGCTTCATCAGTACCATCATCAATAGTTACAACGTTTCTCATATTTGTATCCAACGATGTTGACAACTTGATGAGAGCTTCTTTTGCAGCATTAAGCTTTGCAATTTCTTTTTGCATCGAAGAACCTGAGGCAACAAAACTACCATCGACATAGACACTAGCAACATTCTTGGACCCATTTCTCCAATTCTTTATGTCCACTTGCTTCCCATTTTTATTGCAAAGTTCAAACAGCACAGTCACAGGTTGGAGCTTTACCTTTAAGGCTTCAGGAGTATATAAGGGCTCTAGAAAACCCCTAATTATCTACAAAAGATATAAAATAAAAAACATGATTGTTGCAGCAGGAAGTTAAGTAGCAGGTATTCATTATACATAAAATCTATCCAAGAACAGAACCCACCACCCATAGTCTTTGAAGATCAAAATCAACGTCTACATAGATAGCACCGGCCACAGATTCGACAATGTCAGCAAGAACTTTAGGAGCCTTTACCAACAACCCACCATACTGAACAGAGTTGCCTTCAAGGGCAACCAAATCCACGAACTCTCTAACCTGAAAAAATCAAAACCAATTGTGCTGCATACCACAAATAAAAAGGAAAATTTAAAAACAAAATTAGGAAAATTGTACTAAATCTACTCAGAGACGTCAAAAGAATGGAGACACGGAAGGGAGGTGTCTACATATTAATGTCACATGTGAATTTTAAACCTATGACCTTGACGGAAGCCCAAATTCTCAATCATTGTGACACCCTTTGGGGCACATGTATTACAAATATTCATTAACACGGATGTCTATAATTGTAAAAAAATCATTATCGAGTGCAGTCAAGGAGGGCCTTGGGGTGCCTTATGTGATAATTCTATTCATGGTAATCACCTACCTAGTAATTATAAGAAATTCTTTGTATCCAAATGTTAAAAGGGTCAGTCAGGCGGTCAAGGATATCAAAAAAAGAAAGACTATGGTTGTAAAAAAAAGTTAAATGTGAGCATATTTATAATTATTTTATAAATTTGACTATTTTCCAAAAAAAATTGAAGAAGAAGAAGAAGAAACCTTATTATCTAGGGCGGGAGCATTGCGCCTGAGATAGTGATACAAACCATGGCGGACGGCGACACGAGCAAGCTTCTCGGTGCTAATGTTAACGGCCCTGAGTGACGAGAGTTGGCCCTGGTGCAGGTCCGGATAGGCAAGAAAGAAGTAATTGGTAATAGCGAGGCCAATAGCGGAATCGCCGACGAACTCGAGGCGCTCGTATGAGGCGGAGTTTGTGCAAGAGGAGTGGGTGAGGGCTTCCTCTAACAGCTTCTTGTTCTTGAAATTGTACGAAAGAATTCGCTCCACCGCTACCACCGACTTCTCCATCTTCCTCCGCCCAACACCGCTCTGCTTCGATTCGGATTCCGGCGAACACACAAAAATATTCGGAAGTTAATATTATGAAGATGAAAGGAAAACTCTGTTTCAAAATTGGGGCTAGGTTACAAGTTTGGAAAACTTTGTTTGGGTTTGAGGTTAAAAGTTGTCATTTATTCAAAACCTTTTTTATAATTGATCTTGAGAGGGACTGCTCATATACTCAATCTACCACAATTTTTTAAATAATCCATCTATAAAGATGAAATCAAGAATAAATTTATCACTAATTGAATTTATAAAATAAAATTAATTAGTAATGGAACTCTATCATTTTTCAAATTCTATGGTGATAGAATTCAATTTGAATTTTCTGTATAAATAAATTAATTTTGATTTTAAAGTTTATTATAATTTTTTTTTAAGGAATTTAACTTCTATGACACATTTTTTTGCTCTTCATTACAATTGTAGCACACATATTAAAATAATTTAATTTATAGCATATTTTGCTCAAAAATTATATTCTATCATCATTACATTCTATCAATTCAAGTCTAGTGGATAGATTTCTATCAATCATACGAATAAACTTTTATTGATTTTTAGTGATTAAATAGTGCAATCAATAATTTTTGTGTCACAAATGAATAGCTTGGAAATTGTGCTGGATTCTTATAAGTATTGGGAATTTGGATAATCACACTACGGCAGCCCCGAAAACAATACCAAAGTATTATAGTTAAACGCATCAATCCTCCTAAAGACAATGCATGATGGAAAGTAGCCAGATTTCTAAGTTGTTTTGCCAACAAAAATATCAGAGGACTCAAAGGGCATTATGGAAACTAGAAATCTGATATTCAAAAGTCCAATTACAAGTTTCCGAAGCATTTATATTCGTGAGTGTTCGAATTAGCTTAGGTGTATCTTAACTATTTTCATGAGACAGCTGTCTCGAGAAACTTGTATAAAAATAATTCATAGTCACCCTACATGGATGGAACTAAGCCAATCCTCTTCTATTCAAAGTTCTGGTATCTATATTGTTTTCAGCTGAACATATCATGAGCTCCAATCTTCCATGAAATAATCAACTCATAACCCAAACTTTTACACTTCTTACTCGCACAAACATTAAATACACTTAACCATAACTTAAGAACTAGAAGAAACAGTTGGAAAGAAAGAACGGTGAGAAGTCGATAATCGAAGTGAGAGCTTCACATATTCAGAAGATTAAGGAGATCCTGAAAAATTCTATGCACACAGGTTAGTCTACATACTATATTTTAAAGCAAGGTTAGTCTACATACTTAGAGCATATGATTGGTGTACAAAACTCCTGATATTAAAACCTTCACCCAAAAATATTACTTAGGTGAAGCGGTGGTTTTATGTTAAGATAAGAAGTCCTAAATTAATATATACTTTAACCTATGATAAGAACCAAATATGTATTATAATAGAAAGATAACAAAGATACTAGATAACACAAGAGTTAAAGGTACTTGAACCCTCTCTATCTTGAGATCACTCTCAACCCCTAGATATTTACTATCCCAATATTTCTCAATATATCCTTACCTTCTTCCCCTCTCTTATTTGTAGTCTAATATTCTTATCATATTCCTAATAGGATTAACCATTCCTTATCCTACTCTCAATAGGACACAAGTATTCCTTATCTAAAAATATGTACCTAACCTATCTACTTAAACTTTAGGGTCTAGTAGCGGCTCACTAAATTTAATATTTTTTTTTTTTATATTCATGACTGTCCGGCTCAGCTTTCGCGCACCTCGACTAATATCACGGGACATACCGCCTGATCCTACAACATTTGGATGCCAAGGAAACTTGTAGGAAATTAATTCCTAGATAGGTGGTCACCATGAATTTCTTTTTATGCATATATTTTATGGGACAAGCTCTTGAATGTTGTGCGTATCTACGACTTCGAAAGGTCTCAGGTGTGTAGACATAACTAGAGTGTTATTTGTAGACAAGGCCTTCAATGCTGTGCGTATGAACGTCTTTCGAAAATTGTCAGGTGTGTAGACATAACAAAAGTGTTATTTGTAGACAAGGCCTTGAATGCTGTGCGTTTTAAGCATTTTTCTTGTCTCTCATAACTAGAGTGTTACTTATAGTTAAGGTTGTTCCTCTTTTTGTTTGTCTTTCTTGTTGAATTGCTTTGAATTCAGATTTGTATGGCACTCATTATATTTTCTTCCACTTTTTCTTAACAGAAGCTTGGTTGTTTTTTTTTCATTATGTTTTAATAGATACAGGTTACAGAATAGATGCTACCAGTCTATCAATGAAAAGGAAAGCCAGAACCAGAGAATATTTAATAAAACCAGAACATATTACTCATGCCACACTCCCAAAATCTGATTTAAGTTATGAAAACATGCAATAATAGTACAAACTACAAAGATTGTGAACTAACATACAGATAAATTGTTTAACAATATTGAACAACATGCTCCTCACAAGACACAAAACATAATGCAAAGATAAAGACTAACAATGAATAACCTTAAGGCTCAACTGTAGTTACTTGCTGCCATTTACCACCGGCTGCTTCTTTCCACAATGTAACATTGTTATTCCCGTCAGAAACAGCCAATAAGTCCCCAGTCAATGACCACGAAACCTTCCAGATTGGAGTCTTGAAATCATTCATCACTGTGCCTTCCCATTTCCCTCCTTCCTTTGCAACAGACCAAATAATCACTGTCCCATCCTGGGAACCACTTGCAATGGTGGACTTTTGAAGCCCTAGGTTCGGCGACCAAGCTACATCCCTCACCCAATCAGTGTGCATTTGAAGGGCAGGAGGCGAATCCCTCCTCCAGCTTCCATCTTTAAGCGTCCACACCTTCACCGTACTATCCAAGCCCCCAGAAGCAAGCTTCCAAACAGGGTCCACCAAACTGGATCCAACTAAGGAACCTGGAGCCGTCGTAGGGCCCCATGAAACTGAGGTTACCCCAACTGAGTGGGCTTGTTCGATTTGGTTATCCTCCCAGCCACCATCAGATCTAGCAATAAAGATTGAAATACTTCCATCCGATGATCCACATGCCAAGCAGAGGCCAAGTTCATGGGGTGCCCAGGCAATGGAGTTCACCGAAGACTTATGTACATTAAAAACATGAGCCTGCGCCCATTGATTTTGATTTCCTTCCTTCCAGATTATCACTTGACCATCGTACGAGCTGGAAGCTAGCAATGAACCAAACTTTGGGTGTGCCCAAGCAACTTGCCAAACTGGGCCTTTATGACCACTCAATGAGGCTAAGAGTTGTGAACCAGAGTTTTTGCAGACACTAATAATTTTAATGGTAAAATCAGAGGAAGCTGTAGCTATGCGCTTTCCATAGTAATCCATTTGTACATCATGAACCATATCTTGGTGGCCAGTTTCAATCTTCTGTGAAGACATTGTGAAGGATTTCTTTTCACTCAATTAATTCCTTTTTTACCCTTCTCCCCCAAACTCTAGCAAGCACCCTTATATCTATGATAGAAAATGAATCTATATCAAAATACTATGCAAAATCAACAAAAAAAGAAAAGTCAATATAACAATCAATCATACACACATATACTATGCAAAATCAACAAAACACCCAATTAACAGTACACATAGCAGATCTAACAAAAACAACTCAAATGATGCATGATGCTCAAATTCACTTCTAGATCAAAGATTATTGAGATGAATAGGGACAGAGCCACTCGATTCGAGCTAAAGGGTTTAACGAGTCGAAGAAATTCAAACGATTTAGAAACTGCGGAATCAAAGCAAGAAGCAGATCTGGAATGTTTGAATAGACAACAAATCAAAGAGCGTAGAGTAATTGGAAGAAGATGGGATTTGAATTACCGTTGAGAGAGTGGGACTGTAGAGCTCCGATTAAGCAAATCGCCGGTGCAGAACAAGAGTTCGCCCGCCGATCTGCTTGTTGAGCTCCGTTTCCGCCGATCTGCTGGTTTCAAGAGGCTGGCCGACCAAAATATCGGGTATTGAAACTTGAAACTCGAGACCTTTTTTTCCTTTTTATATATGCTAAATTATAAAATATACCTAAAATTTAAAACGTTTCAAAACTAGCATAGTTATATATAAAAAAAAGAATTCAAATTAATTAACATTTCTTTTAATTCAAATTATCAAAATCATATTCTTTTTCTTAATCCTTTTAATTGAGTAAAGATTAAGAAAGCTTGCGAAAATTTAAGAAGAAAAAAGAAAAGAAAAAAAGAATAATAGTTAAATATGATGAATAATTTTCTGTGGGGAATTCGATTATGTAAATTTTTCGTGATTATAAACATATATATTAGACTATATTATACAACATACGCTTTTTGTAAGTACAAATTGGAGATGAAAATTAAACTCTCCTACCATACATATAAATTTTAAATCATATTTGTTGTTTATCATTGCATCAAGATTATTGATGGAATTAAGAGTTTATTTTTAACTACATAATATATTTAAACTATCGAATATGTTGGTGGTGTTTTTTTTTTTATACAATAATATTGGGGAGGGAAATTCGAACTTGTAACCTCATAATTACTAGGTCGTACAAGATATCAGTAGAGTTATACTATTGTTGGCTCGTTGGTGATGTGTTGGTTATCTAGATAGGTGGTAATTTATTTTAACTTTACGGTCACAAGTTCGATTTTGAAAATAAGTATTTAGCTCTTATATCGAGTTACATCGGAATAGTGGAGACACAAATTTGGGTGACTAAGAGGAGTATTTTTAAAGAACTTTTTCAAAGTTCAATGACATTTTTTAAATAAAAAATTTACGGTTTTCATCCAAATTTTATGATAAATGCATTGTTGACACATTTATTAAAGTTTAAGGATATTTTTCAAAGTTGACACAAATTTCATAGTTTAAAAGTATATTCGATAATTTAGCATATATATTAAACCACTTTTAAAAAGGATTTGAAACGAGGAAAATGAAAACAATTATTGAGAAGGTGAAAATTAATGAGAGAATATAAAAGAAAATAATTATTTAGGTTTGAAACTATTGAACAACTCTTAAGCATGTTTGGCTTTGAAGGGTTGGGTTGGGATGAGAAAAGAAGAGAAGATAAGAGATAATAAGTTTATGTTAGGGGGAAGGATAGTTACGTTTGATGCGATGAAAGGGAATAGTTGAAGTGTTTATTTAAATAAAAAAATTAATTATTTTTTAATAATAAAGTTATGTTGGATGTGATGAAAAGAAAATTGTTGAAGTTTTTATTTGAATAAAAAAAATAGATATTTAGTAGTTTTTTAATATTTAAATACAAACGTAAGACCCACGCGTGGAGTTGGGTGAGCTTATAAAAGTTCATGGCCAAACATAAAATTGACATACATTCCTTCTCAACTCCTCCTTTGTCTATGAACCAAACATGCCAAGAGAATAACGATAGAGAAAACGGTCATAAAAAGATCATCGGCGGAGAGAAAAAAGAAAATTACAAAGAAAATGAAAGGTGGTAATTGAGATGAGAGTAAAAAAATGGTCAAAGAGGAAATGAGATTATAAAATGAATAATTTTTTGTGGCCTAAAAGGAAGTAGAATCACTTTTTCAATTACCATTCTTATTCTCCTTAAATATTCCCGGTGCGAATAGTGATTTGTAGGTTAGATCCATGTGTTGGAAACAAAAATGTTTTGCTATTTTTTTATTTTAATATTTATAAAATACGAAACACATAACTGCTTAATTTTTTTGATTGAGTTTGTCTTGATGTTACAAATTGTTAACTATAAAAATGAAAGTCATGCATTATTAAATCATATGAGATTCCACCTCAAAATTAATTGATGATGAGAATAATAACTCATATTTTAGATGTTGACATCTTTCCAATGCGGGACAATTGTCAAAAGGGGCATATTCACAAGATGATGGCTATATTGAGAAATGTCATCTTGAATCGAATCCAAATTTGTAGACTAAAATACCCATTTTGGCTTACTTTTGCTAGGGTCAGATCCGAACTTTGAGATCAAATACCCGCTTATGCTTATGCTCCCTTGGGAGGGGGTCCACACCCGCTTTAGAATTCAAAGCATTTTTTGATTGGATCAAAATTTAGGGGACAAATAACTCACGTGGAGCTCTGATACCATATTAGATAATATAAGGTTCCACCTCAAAACCAATTGACAATGAAGGAATTAACTCATATGTCTTATAACACATGTTGAATAAACCCCACATTTTCAATGTAGAACAATTGCCACAAGATGAATATCTCCAATATTTTCCTTCAAAATTGTGGTCATGTCGGAAAATATCATCTTGATTAGATCAAACTCATAGTCTCTAATATGAGTTACTCCCCTCATTGTCAATTAGTTTTGAGGTGGAACCTTATATTATCTATTATGGTATCGAAGTTCAATGTGAGACAATTGGCACAAGATAAATATCTCCTAGACTCCTATATCCATTTTAATAAATACTTATATGCACATACAATCTCGATCAAAACAAAATTAAGTGTAGAGAGGAAAATGACATGTAATTTAAAAATATGCTTTCAACCAAAAAACTAATTTTCTTGGAGATTGTATCTGATGAGGTGCGTACCAAATTCCGTTCTTCACATGCATCATAGTTACAAAGAAGGAGAAATGCCATGGCTAAGCTCCCATGGAAAAAATTTAACTTTTTTGGAATAAAGTCCATTCCATAGTTCAATATATAGATCCTTCTTAAGAGAAGGAGACCAAGGGGCAAGCGACCTAAGTACTAGTAACTAAAGGGGACTACATGTGACGACAACCCCAAAAGAACAATTTGGCGACCACCTCGACAACACCATACGCTCAACAACTATCGTCGTGGACCATCTGAAAACTCCAATCACTTCATCACTACCAGCTCCCATCGACCACCACACAAAAATAGGCCTCAAAATAGCTCCGATTCGTAAGAGTTTTAAGAGGCTTGAGCTGTCCGTGTTCGCATATACTAAAAGACATATTGGCATAATACACCCAAATATGATTACTATTATTTCAGGTTCATTTTTTACATCATGTAATCACATTGAAACTGATCTAATATTTGAGTCAGTATAAGAATGTACAACAAGGATCCAAGAAAGAACCATCACTTTCTGAGATGCAACAATGGAAAGATGTAGGCTGATTTCTGCCTAACTTTACCAAGATGAACTATTTCACCCTCTTCACATTGCATTTTCAGAGCTAGAAGAGAAATATGGATGATTTACTTTACTTTCAATGCGTCGATACAAGTCCATCAGCTGGCATTGTGATTATGAATATCAAGAGAAACCATCATCAAATGTTAAAAGAAGCTCATCAAGATTGTTATGGATAATATTCCAGCTGCAATGTCAAGTCCTTGATTCCAGCATCATGCAGTATGTGTTTAACCTTTGCCTTTGTAGAAGCCTTTTCGGTTTCTTCTGAAACATGGAGCCGGAGAGTTCCCACAACGTCGGTGTTAGTGAAACTCCAAACGTGCAGGTTCTGAATGCCATGGACGCCTTGTATCTTCATAATATTGTTCACAGCCTCTTTCAGATCCTGCTCATGAGCCCTAGGAACTCTTTGAAGCAAGATTTCAGCAGTGTTTCTAAGTAATGGAATAACAGAAGAAATTATCATTATAGAAATAAATATGGAACAGGCTGGATCGGCAACTAGCCATCCCTTGTATTTGATCAAAAGGGTTGATATAACGACGCCAACACTTCCCAAAGTGTCGGCCAATACATGTAAAAATATCCCTTCCATGTTGTGGTCAATGTGGCGGTGGTGGTGCTTCTTTTGTACTGTCGTCTCAATAGGCTGTCTTGAAGGGTGGATATGTGAAACAATCTTGGGCACATCGGTTTCAGCATGAGAAAGATGGCCGTGTTGGTCATCGTGGTCATGCTTGCAAGATTGGTCGTGATGATCATGATGGTTAGAGTGCTCGTGGCGATGAACATGATCGTGATGATGGTGATGATCATGATGGTCAGAATGCTCGTGGCAATGAACATGATCTAGATCGTGCTTATGGTTATGGTGTTTGGTGTGAGCATGGTTGTGATGGTCGGTGTAGGTGTGATGATGATTTCCGTGGTGGTTACTGAGGTGACTCTCACTACCAACATCGACATGATTGTGTTCATGATGGCCAGTAACCGAACTTTCATGATATTCCTTGGTAACAGAGATAGAATTTTCATTCTTCTTACAGCTATCATGCTCATGATGTTCATGATGCTGAGAGTCTGCGGATGAGTGGGACTTCGTGTGAGAATGAGAATGAGAATGCGAGCATGATCCTGATCCACCATGAGCATGATGATGCTCTTCATGAAAGAATATCAAACCTACTATATTTACAACTAGTCCTCCAATAGAAACTGTTAATAAGCTGTTAGTAGATATCTCCTGTGGGTCCAATATTCGCTCAAACGACTCCAATACAATGAGCGCCCCGACCAAAACCAGGAAAACAGCATTAGTGTATCCCGAAAGAATCTCAAATCTCCCTCGTCCGTAGTTGAATTGATTATTAGCAGGCAAACGCGAAATATAAGAAGCATACAGTCCAATAGCCAAAGCAGCACAATCAAACAACATATGGCATGCATCTGTAATCAGCCCAAGACTATTGCTCATAAAACCAACAACAAACTCAACCACCATATAACCAGTATTGATCAAAAGAAAAAGTGCAATCTTTCGAGACTTCCGCTCGCTCAGAATGTGACGAATAGGTCTCATAACAATCGTGGCAATCGAATCCGACGACTCAACCCCAAGCTCGAGATAGTTCAGGTAAACAGGATCCAACTCTCTCACAGCCACATACAGTAGTAATCCACAGAACAACAATCCCCATAAAGAGAGCTCAGGAAAATACAGCAGCTCCAAAATAACAGTACACACAAAAGTGACTAGAAATTCACTCCTAAAATCTTTTGAGCTAACTACTTTGTCATCACTGAAATTTTCATTCAAAACCACCCCAAAAACCACAGTGTTTGCTAGAGGCCATGCCAGATTTCCAAAGGAGACAGTCTTCCCCTGTGATTCAAACACCAGCATACTAATTACAGCAGGAACAAAAAGGATAACCGTGGTGAAGAACAGCGAAATCAATCGAACCCGTTTCGGACCCAATTGCCTAACATTCCCCCAATTCATGGAAATCCGCTCATAGCAACCCAGAAACCCCGAAAGAAACGGAAGCAACATAAGCAAAATTCTCATACATTTCTCTCTTGGAAGCACGGAAAATCCATACTTATCAATGAATGAAGTTGCAAAAGGGAAGCAATCAATTCGGTCCCAACTGATAGACAATAGAGACAAGCCAATAAACAAGGACAAAAACCCACGAACCTGAGAAGAGCGGCTTGGAGATCGATCATCCATGGTAACCTGATTCCGCGACTCGACCAAGAATCGAGCCGCCACGTTCCCTGTGAGCTCAGCCAGAATCATGGCCGCCGTTCCACAGTACAACAGCGCTTGAAATCGAAGAAGGAAGACGACGGCGAGCAGGATTGACCTAGCAACCAAAATCCTGAGCTGCGAGTGCGAAATCGAAGACAAGGAGGAGTAAACGCCCCGATTAAGCTTGGAATTGTGAAATTGAAAGGTGGAAGATGAAGAAGAAGGGGTAAACAGAGAGAAAAAGAGGGTAAGAAGAAGGGACAAGAGAGAAACCAAGAAAGAAAAGGGGAAGAGGGAGAAGGAAGGGGAAGAGCGGAGGAAGGGAAGGAGTGAATAGAGAGAACGGAGGGAAAAGAGAAGCAAAAAGAGGAAAGAAATGGAGCTTTTGTTGGTGGGTTTGGGATAGAGGTTGCTCTTGGCCGGAGTTGGGGTTGAAGAAGAAGAAGAAGAAGAAGAATAGGGGAAAAGAGGGTAAGAGGGTCGAGAGGCGGCGGCGGTGGCGCGCGGCGGAATAGAGAGACGATGAGGCCTCTGATGGTGGTGGTGATGGTGTTCGGCCATGGATTCCGGCCGCCGATATGAACTTTCAGATCTCTGTAATGGCGCCGGCGAATTCACGAAGGTAAGACTTGGAAGTAAAATCTGGTTTCTTCAGAAATTGAAGACTAATAATAATAAGCCCGAGTTTTCTAACCTATATGGCCCCCACCTAATTTCCGAGTAGTCCCTCAATTTTGACATTTTCATCAATTTTTTTTTTTTTTTTTTAAATCTCATCAATTTAGTTTTTGTTTGACTCTAGTTCGACTTTAATACGTTAACGAAGCGGATGCTCATATATTTTTCAATAATCTTTTTTATTCAACAACCTTTTTTGGATGCGACAAATATTAATTTTTGGGATTTGATCAATGATATTGAGTTTAAACTTCGTCAACCACTTATTTAGTTTTATTCAACGATTCTTGAAAATATGAGATTTAAATATATAATCTCATAATTATTAAGTTATTACAAATATTATTTCTTTTAAAATATAATCTACTATTAATCTCTTTTCGTATTATATATATATATAACTTCTTACCCATGTAAATATTTAACCGAGATTTTGTTATAAATAGTAAATTCTAATCTCTATATTTTAATTTTAACAATTTTTAAAAATATATTTAATAGAGCGTTGACTAATTATTACTGACTTTGTACATGTAGATTTATCAATCCTTTATGTAAAAATGTCGGATCGAAATATGTATTAGATCACTTTAGAAGCTCTTTGATTGCAACTTCTCTTCGTTTGTCTTATCTTGGCCCAAGATGTGGTTAAAATCAAGTTGCTTTTACAAGTTTATTGATCTGCTATTATAATTTTCCTTTGTTGTAAGCTTTGTTTAATTATTTATTGAAGTTCTTTTCAAAAAAATAATAATTATTTAATGAAGTTATTTGATTTCGAAAAAAAAATAAAAATAAGAATGTTTAATTTTTTTTCAAAGAAACGTAATTAATAATGAAAATTAATGTATATGCTAGTTTTAAATTAGAGAAATAGTAGTAAATGGCAATTTTTCTCAAAATATATCAATAAATGTTTACTTTTTTTCAAACTTTAAAATGTGTGTCCATTTCTTTATCAAAAATTTGATAGAATTAAATAAGTTTGATGGGATGTGAGGAGGATTTGAGAGAGGTTGTGATGTACAAAAAAATAAATACGAAGTTGGGATACATTTATTTCATCTCATCTCCTCTCATCTCTACAATCCTAAATCCAATCA
>JBBMEF010000018.1:9721766-9740862 GCA_037832685.1 Sicyos baderoa | reverse complement strand
TTGATAGAATCTATCAAAAAAAAGTTGCTATATTTGCAATATTTTTAAAAAGTTGCTATAATTCTAATGCAGAGTAAAAAAATTGCTATATAGCGCAAATTCCCTTTTTTATTTCACAAACTTATATGAAACAAAATAAAAAAATTTAAGTTTATTAAGCATTTGAGAATTTCACCATTTGTAAGACAGATGGATTAATATTCTCATCTTTCACTAATTTTGAGATAAAATTTCATATTTAATATGATATAATATCATATTAAACTTAAATAGGTCATATTCAATCCAATAAAAATTAAATTAGGACTCAATTCAAATAAAAAAATATTCACTCAAATAATATGTTGAAAATTTTACACTAAAAAGTTTTAAAACTAAATTTATAATTTAATTTAAAAGATCTATACAATTTCTTTCTTTTTCTTTTCTTTTTTTTCCTTTTCATATTTTTCTTATCATAAAGATCTTCCATTAGAGGTCTCTGGTGGAAGCAACCATCACAAAATCAAAGTGAGTTCCATCTCATTAAACCACCAATCTCTTTTAATCTCTTATCTCATAACAACCCATTAATAGTTTCAAAAATAATACTAATAATAACAATCCATTAATTTTTCTTTTATTTTTACATTAAAAAAAGCCATGTGTTTTTTACGTGTGCCTCGTGTGTGTGCGTGTGAGTTTCTTGTGTGCCTAAAAACAGTAATTTTCACACGTTACTGTTCTATATTCATATGTATTTTTATTATGTTTTTTTTTTTTTTTGAGGAAATATTAAATTAGATTTCAATTTTAATACAATTGTTCAAGAATGTGTTTATATGATATATTTATTAACCATGAAACTAGTTATAGTTGCAGATCTAAATATTTTGTGTTCAACATACATAATAATTCATTAATATTTCTTCTTTTTTTTTGTTATAATTTTTGTACAACTATTATTTTACAAGAGTATATAATTTATAGTATAGTATATTATACCTATTTTAATTTTAATTTAGTTTGTAATATGAAATGTTATATTTATTGAAATAAAAACTTGCCTAACCCTAATCCAAAAAACAAACTTGTTTATTATGACAAAGAAAGAAATAAAGACTAATCATAAGGGCGCATTTGATTATTTTATTTGGAGTTAAATTCATTTTAATTTTATTGGTTGGTTACCTTTCTCTCAATTTTTACTAAAAAAAAAGGGAAATATATAGAAAAGTAAGGTGTATCATTAAAAAAAAAAACATTCTATCCCCACATAATATATCATTATCATCTCTTCACTTCAAATACCTCATTTATGAAAATCGAAAGTTTTTTTTTTTTTTTTTTTTTTGTAGAAAATTAATTTTTAAGTAGGTAGTCACGATTGAACCTATCATTCTATATATCTAAGACTTTCTTTAACCATTTGAATTACTTTTTGGTATGTTGGGGAGAATGATTTTTTTTTATTTTGAGTACTAGTTGAAGGAGGAGGATTACAAATACCGCCTCTTCCAGAATTCAAACTTGTGACATTGGTATTAAACTGATTTATCACCAAACAATGAAATCATTGTGCCACTGACCCGAGAATGATTTAACTTATCTATATTTTACCTGCTGAAAATTATTTTCTTTATAATTACATTTTTTTTATAATCATTTTTTACTCTCTTACTTAATAATTATTATATATATATATAAACCTAAGTCAAAGCCTGTAAAAAAAACAAAAAAAAAAAACACAACTCAAAGTACACTCTTTTTTCTCTTCCTCATTAAGAGCATTGGGAACAGAAGATTTCATCTGGAGTGACAAAGCAAGGAACCACCCATGTCAAAGGACTACACGTGGCAGGTGATGTGCCACGTGGCAATGAATCCCAGTTATCAAGTTTAAAGAAAATCGATAGTAAATAATTATAAAAAAAAAAAAAAAAAAAAAAACTGACGTCCATACGCAATGCATGTGTATAGACAAATCCACCATCAACGACAACTTTTTAACTTAAAAAATTATAATAAAAAAAAGTTATAAAAACAGCCAGAGCAAGACTAGTATCAATATATAACGTTAAATGGGTTAAAAAATTACATTTATAGTACAAAATTGAAAATAATTACACATATACCAAAATTTTGAGTGATTGAACTCAATCAAACTCAATCAATAACTAGTTATTGAACTCAATCAATTGAGCTCAATCACTTAACAAACCGATTAACTTCAATCACTAATTATTGATTGAGTTCGATTGAGTTCAATCACTCAAAATTTTGATATAAACGAATTTTTGATAAAAATGTACTATAATTTTAATAGAGCACCCTAAACTTGCTATATATAACAAATTTCCTAATATTTATCTCAAACTTTATATTTTTTTTTGTATATTATAATAGTTTTTTTTGTTTAAAACATTTAAAATAATTTATCCCAAAATGGTATTTTAATTTTTTTTAAAAAAAGAAACTTTGGAGATATTAAAAAAAAAAGGATATAAAGGTAACTAAAAAAAAGATATAAAGGTTGGAGTTGATGAGTGTTTTTGCAACAGACAACAAAACAGTCTTCTCTATTTTGCTCTCCTCTCTGTTTTTCCACCGCCATTTCTCTTTACAATTTCCGCCGCCATGACTGTCGGAGGAGGAGGGCCGCCGCCGTCGCCACCGCCGCCTAGACGGAGGCTGAGTAGATCGTGTATTCTGCTAATAGGTACTCCACAAATATTGCTTCCACTTTAAAACCTTTCTATTTCTGATTTTTTTTTTTTAATTTGTTCTTAATTTTTATAAGCTTGATTATCATTTTTTTTAATTCTATTTTTGAAGATTTTGATGGTTTCTTCCTCCTTCTTCTTCTTCTTTTTTATTTTTTTATTTTTTGTTTTTTTATTATTACTTTCCTTTCTCTTGTACACACATTTGAATTGTTTATTTTCAACTTCATTGAACATAACTTTTTTTTTTTTTTTTTTCATGTTGTTATTTTGGTTTTATTTTCTAGAACATTTTTAAAAAGTAGAGTATGAAACATGGAGCTATATATCGAAGTATTATTTACGAACTGAATTTTTAAAAATAGAGCACTAAAAAAATAGTTATCCATTGGATTTTTTTTTTTTTTTTTTTTTTTTGTAATTTATGATTTTTTATTTGAAAAAAGAATTAATCTTCCTACGTACCACCACTAAAAAGTTGTTTTTTATTTTATTTTTTTTTGTTTGACAAAAAATTAACCGCAATTGGGAAGACTTTATCTAATTTTTGCAGAGATGCACGTTCCCTATAAACACAAAAATGTGTTTTTTTTCTATTCTTTTCTTTAGTATCCTACTTTTTTTTTTTTTATTATTATTATTATTAAAAAATTTAGATCTCCTTTAATAATTATTTGATTTATTTTATGTGAATGTTAATAAAATTTCAAAAAAAAAAAAAAAGAGATAGGAAAGAATAGGTAAGTATTGTATGCTTAAATTTTAAAAATAAAAAACTAAAAATAAAATTAAGACTTGATAACACTTTTTCCTCAACTCGAACTTATTCATTAATTAAAACATATACTACCTATCAAATAAAAGATTAGAATTTTGAATTTTTGTTTCTAGGATCGAGAAAAATAGACTATGATCATTGTCATTTTGATAAATAAATGTTGGTTTTTTTTTATTAATTCAATAACAATAGAAAAAGATATTTGAATTCATAGAAAGTCTTCTTTTTCTATACCAATGAGAGCTAGGGATAAATAAAATTTAGTTTTCATAAAAGAAATACGTTTGCTAGTCAACTAAACTACCAAAATTTTATGTTGTATTTTTTAGGTGCATTAAGTTGTATTTATTGTCTATAAACAAAGTAGTATTTTCAAAAAAAAAAAAAAAAAAAAGTATTTATTGTTTTAGTATTGTTGTGCATACCAAAATTTATAATAAAAGATATTTATTTAAATTTAAAAATTAAAACCAATTAGCATGTGTTTCTTTTTTCTATATAAAAAAAGCACAATTTTAAAGGTTTAAAAAAAAAAAAATTAAAGGACTAGCATTCAAAAATAGAAACAAATAATGTAAATAACCAAACTAAGCTTAAACATGATGTATGAAGTGAAGTTAAGCTAATTAACAAACATGATTTATGAAGTTAAGCTAAAATAAAAATGTTAATCTGAGTTTAAGTCAACATTTTTAATTAAAAAACATGTGTTAACTCAATCAAATTATGTGGAACAAGAAACAAAAAATGATGACAAACCTATTCATAAGTATTTTGATAATGAGATTAATTTTGGATGGAGGGCAGTGGTAGCGGGGATGGAGAGGTTCGTGTTCAAAGGGGTGGCGTCGAACTTGGTTACGTATCTAACCGATGTGATGAAGATGGGGAACTCGTCGGCGGCGAAAACCGTAAACAGTTGGTGTGGGTTCACTTCCATGCTGCCATTGCTTGTGGCTCCTCTTGCTGATTCTTACTGGGATCGTTATTCCACCATTTTAGGTTCTGCTTTTCTTTACGTTCTGGTAATTATATATATCACTCTCAACTTTTGTTCTATAAATATTCTCTTTTTCTTTTGGTTTTGGACAATGACTCATTACTCACCCATATGGTGTTGGAGAATGACTCATTGGCTTCGCTTGCTTTCTTTTGAGTGTACTGTTCGATAACTATTTTGTTTTTCTCCCGACCAATAATAAAAACTAAGTATTTAACAACTTTTCTAAGTTAAGGGTCTGATCTTATTTTAATATCTACATTTTACTCATATTTTTAAAAATCAAACAAAAAATTAAAACTAACACATTCAAAAAATTTGGATTTTTTAAATTTAGTTAAAATTTAATTATTTGAATGAACAACCGAAAGGGTCAGTGATGCAGTGATTTCATTGTTTGGTTGTAAATCAATTCAACACCTGCGTCACGGGTTCTCGAACCCTAGAAGAGTCGATATTGTAATCCCCCTCCCCCAATTTTGTACTAAATATATATATATATATATATATATATATATATATATATTTTTGAATGAACATGATACTTGTGTAAAGAATTTTAATGAAAATGAGTTTAAATTGATATCAAACAGTTGCTTATGTTTTAACTGTTATAATTCAAGGTCAAAAAGATGAGTGAGATTTTCAGTAGATAGTTAGTTTGAATTTTATTTTTATTTACTTTGTACTTCATGATGAATGATTGATATAAAGTATATAAGTTGACCATATTGATTTTAAATAGAAAAAGATATTTTGAGAAAAATTAATTTGTGTTATTATTATTATTATTTGAGTAAATTAATGTGTGTTAATTAGGCTCTAGGTAGAATGGAGAAGAAAAACAAGATATTTAGAGAAAATTAATGCTATTTGTGCTATCTATATATATGCAACCAAGTATGTTTCTTTCTTAAGTAAAGAAAGGATATTAATTACTCCGTTAATTTGAGTTAGATTAAACAATTGTACAAACTCCAAAATTTAGATTTTTTCTTGACATTTTAACATGTAAGAACTATATACAAAAATTAAAATAAAGATTTTTTTGCTCTATTTCTTTTATTTTCAACCATTTTCTACATTTAATGAGGACCTTAAAATTGATTAAATATGCGTTTCATGTCTTCCCATCTCTTTTATTGTATTAAAAAAATATGTATTTTGTTTCTTAATATTTATTTTCAATTTTTGAGAAATAACCATGTATATCGTTCCTCATTTAAAGCTCGGTGGAAATTATAGAAATGACAAAATCAAGTTTTTTTGTTCTTGTGCCAATATTTTCTTTCTAAAACATACATAAAAATCATTATTTTATCATCCAATGTCTTATAAAATATACAATAAATATTTAGAAATAAATACATATAAAAGTTTTGGATATTTAGTCTAAAAACTAATGTTTATATATAAATTTTGCATTTTTAATTCGAACTAGAAACAAAGAGCAGAGGGTAATTTTTTTTTGAAAGAAAGTAAGAGTAACTAAATATTACTTTTATTTTTTTTAATTTAGGGTGTCAGTATGTCGTCTCTTAACATAAGTTAACCTTAACATAAGTCAAAGTGCGTGCAAGCTATTCGAACCGTCACAAATATTAAAAAAAAAAAAGTTTTTCTTTATTAAAATGAGAAACAAGAAACCTGATTTGAGAAAACAATAAACATGAATTAGCTATTTTTCTTGATTTAATTTTTAAAAGTAGAATCATTAAAAATGACTAAACATTTTTTTCTAAAATCAAACTTTTCAGATTCTACTTTTGTTATATCTTCATTGTAATGATGGAGGATGCAATCTTTAGGCAACAGTTGATAAATAATTTGGTCCAATATATCAACTTTATCCTTTTAATAATATTGGAGTGGGTAACTTTTTAATGTGATCAAAATTAGTAAAATATGATAGAGAACTTTCCTTGTTTGTTCTGTTAAGATATTATTTCAAAAAAAAAAAAACCATATATCTCATTAATATTCAATAATTTAACATTATTAGCTTTGATCTAAAAAAAATTCAGGGTCTAGTTGCTTTAACATCAACAACATTAGCCAAATCTTGGTCACCAACAAACATAGCCTCCTCCTTCCTGTTCCCATCCCTCTACCTCATCTCCCTCGGCCTGGGCGGATACAATCCATCTCTCCAAGCCTTCGGTGCTGATCAGCTCGACCACGACGAAGCTGAACTCCCCACCACCACTGCCGAAACCTCGGACGAGAAGCCGAAAAAGAAGAGTGCCTTCTTCCACTGGTGGTACTTTGGAATTTGCAGTGGCAGCCTCCTTGGTGTGACTGTCATGTCCTACATTCAAGATACATTTGGTTGGGTCCTTGGCTTTGCTATCCCCATGTTTGCCATGGTTTCTTCTGTGGCACTCTTTTCTTGTGGCACTCCGATTTATCGCTTTAAGAGAGACGATGAAGAAGATCGAGTCGAGAAGAAAAGGTACAAGGTGGTAGAGATTGTCAAAGCCACAGCTGCTAGGCTCATGTGTGGCAGAAATGTTGTTGCCTTGCCCAATGATAAGACTCAAGGTGGCGTTGAGTTAGAGTAAGCATGCCTCGTTCAATAACGATTTCATTTTTTGTTTTTTGTTCTTGAAATTTGTGTTTATTTCCTTACCACTTTTACCCTGGTTCTTATAAGGAACTTTAGAATTCATAGCTAAATTAGAAAAAACAATTTCTTGAAGTTATTTAGACTTGATAAGAAACTGAGTGTTTGGAGGGAGGAGTTAGGAGAGAAGGGGAAGTGGTTTGGAGGAGTTAGAAATGAATTGGAGAAGTTTTTAGAGACACGATCTTGTTTGCTATAACGAGTACTTGTGGCAGGAAACCCCTGCTTAATGTGAGAGATTATGGTAGAAAACTCTCAGTTGGTATGAAGGATTTGAGAGTGGTTTAACATAACTACAAACATAAAAGTGTTTATGAAATTCTTATGAGGTGTTTGTAGGAGATTTTACGGGCACTTTGGGGGCTGCCAAACGTGGGGTTAGGTCAACCGTTGTCCAACCCCTCCCAACACCTCTATTCAAACCACCACTATAATCGAAAAGCTCAAATTAAACTAGGAAAAACATTACTAGTGAGATGAAGGATGAAATATGGAGCTGATTATATGCCATTTTGCAGGCTGCAAGAGAACAAACCCCTCTGCCATAACAGCTCACGAGCCAAAGCCATGGAAGGAAACAACGCTACTCCAAAAGAAAGATCCTGTGTGCCCGACAAGGTGAAGCTGATTTTGCATCTGCTACCAATTTGGACGATGCTTCTTATGTTTGCGGTAATATTCCAACAACCGGCTACCTTCTTCACGAAGCAAGGCATGACGATGGAGCGAAACATCGGTGCCAACTTCAAAATCCCGCCAGCCACACTCCAGAGTGCCATTACCATCTCCATAATCCTCCTCATGCCATTATACGACAGCGTTTTGATTCCGATCACCCGCTTCTTCACCAGGGCTGAAAAGGGCATCACTGTCATGCAGAGGATGGGCGTTGGAATGTTCCTCTCCACCATTGCTATGATCATTGCTGCCCTCGTCGAAGCCAAGAGGTTGAAGATGACAAAAACTGCATCGTCATCGTCGTATGTGCCACTTAGTATCTTCTGGTTGTTGCCTCAGTACATACTATTAGGAGTTTCAGACATCTTTACAGTGGTGGGGATGCAGGAGTTCTTCTACTCGGAGGTTCCGGTGAGCATGAGAACAACGGCATTTGCATTATACAACAGCGTGTTTGGTGTTGGGAGCTTCTGCAGTGCAATAATGATATCGATCATCGAGATATCGACGCGCTCGAACGGGAGGTCGAGCTGGTTTTCTGATGACATGAGCAAAGCTAGGTTGGACAAGTTCTATTGGTTGTTGGCATTTGGCAGTGGGTTGAGCTTTGTATTGTATGCCATTTGGTGTAAATGTTGCAGAAAAAATAGGAACAGTGAAGAAGAAACACAGAATTGAATTAGAATCAAGCTTTGTGAGTTCTATGGATTTTGTAAATACTTTATGTACTATGAGAATGGAATTGTGGAGTGAGATTGTAATTAGTTATGTTTCTTAAATAGGTAGAGAGAGAGGAAAATTAGAGCTAGGATAATTTACTAAATACTCCAATGTAATCCTTCTACTTGCCCACTTTGGAGGTAAAAGTTTGATGTGATTTTTAACTAAGGATTTAATTTCTTTTTCTTTACTTCGTTTTTTTGGTTCTTCAAATTTCGAACATCTAATCTTTCAGGCTCTGTCAAGAACATAATGCCTTTAACCATTCGAGCTAAGTCAAAAAACATTGATGCAACATTTAATAACTGTTGATGATTGGAATTTCCTACCAAGCAATTCAAGGTATAGGATGCTTAATCCATCTTCTCAGTTGAAAAAAGCTTCAAATCGCTACTATATAAAAATTTAAAAAAAAATTAAAGAGAGAGAGAGAAAAAAAAAACTTGCAAGATAGCTAACAACTATTTGGTTTTTTTTTTTTTTTTTTTTTATATTCATGATTGTCCAGGCCAGCTTGCGCACAACTCGATTAATGTCACGAGACATACCGTCTGACTCTACAATATTTGGATGTCAAGGAAACTCGTAGGAAATTAATTTTTAGGTAGGTGGTCATCATAGTTTGAACCTATCACCTTAAGCATCCCAAGGTCCTCTTTGACCATTTGAGCCACTCCATGGTTAATAACTATTTGGTTAATCATTCTTTAGAACAATGTTCACATCTCCAACAATCACCAAACCTTGCCCCATCCAATCTCTTCTTCTCTTCCTTTCTTTCTCTTCATGTTTACTCCCAAAACTCATACCATAGTCCTGATGAACCAACATTAAATGTAGAAAAGGTTTTGATTTCTTGAACCACTAACATGAAACCAAACTCAAGCCAAAGCTGGCTCTACAACTCAGCAGTCAATCATTTATTGCAGCAATTAATTGATACATATTAATCTCACAAAGAATACGTAACTCGGTTGTTTCTTCTCATGCTTAAAGGCAAGGAGTAATCTTCAAGAGTAGGAAATTCTTTATCTTTTCCCCCGACGTCTCTCTCCGACGCTAACATACAACACGAACTACTTTATTCAGAAAGGCTGCTTGGTTTCCAAGAATGGAAAATTTCACACGTCTTTATCTTCCTAAGACTTCAAAATATTGATAACTGAAGTTACACAACCATATATCCTTGATCATCTCAATGAACTTTTTTCTTTTAGACCAGGAAATCGAAACTTCACTCCACTATACCCGGAGGCACCCACGTTTGTCCCAAGGCCCGGACCTAGGAGATAAGAAGGAATTTTACAATTAAGTTCACTCGTGGGGCTCAAGCCCAAGCCTCAACCAACAAGGCTACCCCTTGGAGACTCATTTCAATGAGCTATTAATCTTATCGTTCCTATCACAAAGTAGTGGACTCCAACAAGTACAGAGTCGTGTCCTTGTCCAACATTTTGCAGACAGTCGAATCCTATAATCTACTGTTTCCAGGAACTAAAAAGGAAGCATTCAAATTATCAGGAACAAAAGGAACCAATGTTAGATAACGCTAAACGAAACTTTAGGTTTTTTTCGTCACGAACCAAGACATAACCTTCTAAATGGTATGACTATGAGGCGTGAGCCTCAAACCGAACAGAAATATATAATCAGGTATTACTTTACCTAATGATCATTGATACTACAAAAATAGATAAGATATGGAAAAAACCATGTCTATCAATTATCACATTCTTAAATTCTAAGAAGTCATTTACATTTTTATGTTAAATCTTTCTTCAGTCCTAAGTGGTAATGAAAATAAGAAGTTGAATTACCATAGCTAATGATCCTATTATTGACATTACATAAATGAACTTTCACAATTTTTAAGAATAAACAACTTCAAACACCAACACATTCTCATAAAGGCACAATCCTCTGCATAAACTTCAAGGCTAAAAATATTGTCTAAGCCTTAAATGAGAATAACAAGGGTCAACTTTCAGTATGCACTTAGAACTAAAGAAATGAACACTATTACACCAAAGAAAGCTCAACAAGATCAGAAAGACTATTTTCTATTTCTTGGTCAAGATAAAACAAAAACTAAATCAGTACCAATAAGAGGGAGGATATCTCAACAATTTCATACAAGTTAATCACAACATGTGCAGTCTAAACTAATCATACTTGAACAATTAATATAAACCAAAGATTTTACCTCATTGATGAACATCATGACCATTCAAACTTATATCTACCACCGCTTGTTTCCTCATCCCCAAATTGCTCTCTTCACCTAAATCATCATCAGAGTCCAAACTGAACTGACCCTGAAACCCCAACGGTAGCATCTCGGCCCCGATCGGCCGGTACTGCGAAAAATCAGCAGCAGCACCTCCATTTCTGTAACTGATGATCGAATACAAACCCGCCGCCAAAACCACCAAAAGGGCAAGATGACAATTGAACTGAAGAGTAGCAATGGCCCTGGCTCTGAGATATTCAGGGTGCCCTTTACATTTAATGGTGTAATTTCCCCTGCTTTTTTCGTGCAAAGCGCACCCATCAGCGATCAAATGGGTGAAAAAAGACAACCCCATTTGCAAAAACCAAGTCCCTTGTAGAATCAGCCCAACCCCACGAACAATCTTGGGAGAAATCGAATTGGGGGATTTCAATTCGAGGATTGTGGAAACAACGCAGACGGTAATGGGGACGAGCAAGAGATCGAAATACTGATTCTCGACGCCGCTGGCGTCTTTCCTCTGCAAGTAGAACAGCAAAAACTCTTCCGTGAAAGCGAAAAGCGCGATTAAGCTGAGGATCGTTGATGAAAGATGAAGGGATTCGTTGAAATTGAGCGAGAGCCCGAGAATCGAGTAGAGGAAGAAAAGAGAAGCGATGGGTAGGACTGGTAACTGGAGGGCGGAGCCGATTCGGTCGCTGGAATTGACGGCGTCGAAGAAGGAGACTATGGAGTTTAAGAGGACGAGAAATGAGAGAACGGAGATGAATAGGAACGAGAGAGACGATGAAGATGAGGCGATTTTAGGGGTTTGTAGAGGAATTTGAGATGGGGTTTGGGCGGTGTTGAGAGATGAAGATGGGTTTGGATTTGGGATGGAATTCAAAGAATGAAGCGTCTCCCAAACGCCGATCAGGCAGAAACCGCCGCCGGCGACGGCGAGGGTGAAGAACCCCATTGTTGGATCTCGCCGGCGTTTTTTGTTTTGGACTGGATTTGGATTTGCTTTTGATTCCCTTTTTCTTGTTGAAATGTGGATGTGGACTTTTTGTTCTTCTTTCCAATCAGTTTTGAGCATTGACTTTGGGTTTTATTTTAAAAAAGAAATGGGAATAAGTTCATTATTCATAGAATTGATATCTTATTTCCTAAAATTAATATCCTTATCTGTTTTTTATAAGTTAGGAGTTGGGACCAAATCTAAGCCACTTTTAGAGAGAGCCTCCCTAGAAACTCTTGGGTTTCTTTTTTAGAGCATCTTATAGCCATGAATCTCAAGGTGGTCCATATCTATGGAGTCGAGAAATGTGTTTCGTGTCTCATGGAGCTCGAGACTTATCCACTCGAGGCTCGTGTTTCCATTGTTAGGTCATGGGATTTGAACCAAAGAGGTTCGATGAACTGGTTTGATTCGAGGTTGAATCGTGGGTTTTCTTGGATGGTTTAGGTCTCAAATCAGGCCATTGGTTCCCCCGAATCGAACTACCTTTTGAACCTGTATTTAGCCTCTTCTTATGAACTATTTTTTATTTATGCTAACGATTATCTCTAGATTTTTGGTTTGTTTATTTTGCTTTTTACAAGTGGTACTAAACTATGTTTCATTATCTCTGTGCTTAGTATAGTTAGATGTTTCTATGCTTTGGTTAGTACTAGGTGTGTCTTATGGAACGTGGAACTAATTGACAAAGGGTATTACTTGGTCTTATATAAGTATCCTCTTTAGAAAAAAGTTCCGCATTTCTATATATCCATAACCTTTTTTAATTGTTGTTTCTTTGGTGGGATCTTATGCCTTAATGAGTAAGATCGATGTTGAATTATTCTCTAAAAATATTTAAAAATTAACACACAAGTAGTAAAACTATGGTCATTAGATCATCGTGTTGCTAAGATCATTCTAAGTTTAGTATAATTCTACTTAAAACGTATCTTCATTCCCTATTGCTCCTTCGAGTTAGTCAAATTTACGAATTTTGATTGGACTCTTTGTGATATATGAGAGGGCCAAGGTTCCAATTGATCACTTTCTTTTAATTTCAATTTGTTCTCTTTTTATGTTTCACTCTACAATCATAGGGAATATACGAGCTATAATTAGCAAGGGTGTAACAAATCAAACCATATCGAAGTTGAATTCGATTCTTAATAGTACTATGATTCTAGCTCAAATCACTTTTTTAATACAATAAAAATATTTGAAAATTTATCAAACATATAATCTCTTAGTTGATGATATATGTGCTAAATTTACTTTTATATAGTTTATGATTATATGGAAACCACCTATAAACAACATAAAATGGAGATTTTGCATTATAATAAAAAAATGGTAAAATTTTTCATCTATAGCACCAAATCAAAACTAATCCATCTCTAACATAAAATCTAAATTGAGTTCTATCAATAGTTAGTGATATAAATTAATGTGTCATGAATGAATTATTTTAGAAATTGTGGTGCAAATACAATACAAGAGATAGAATGTACTGTCGATGGTAAATTCTCATATAAAATTTAGAAATCATCAAACTCCTAATCTTATATTGATATCGTTGAGCTATTGTTTTCTTACGATTCAAAATTATTATTTAATCTAGAAACGTTTATCCAAATTTCAGGAATCACTACGCACATCACGTGATTCGAATTCGAATAATTGGATAGTTCGCTAATAACCTTTTTTCAACACCAAAAACCAGAGGGCCCTTTGATCGCTGTAATTAGTTAATGAAATAGAGTTTTTTATAAATAATAATAATAATAATTAATTAATTAATTATTAATATGACATGTTGAAACAAGAGAATGACTTTCAGTTCAACTTTCCCTTTCAGTATGTGGATCATTCTGTTAAACTAGTTTAATTTTAATTGGTAAATTACAAAAGCAGTGCTAAGCAATCATTCAGCAGAAAATAATAATCCTTTTTTATTATTATTTATCATATCTATTTGAATTGGAGTTAGCTTACCATTTTAGACACATAAGATTATCTGTGCTTTTTTTTTTTAGTCTGGTCGACATTTTTTTTTGACCAATTGAATCACTTGATTTTAAACGCATTACAAACATATCATTTAAGAAAAGTATGGCTTATATTTTTCAAGTAGTTGATGGCCCAACAACAATATATAGTGGAGGCAACCAATGACAACATGCATGAAAAAAAAAATAGAATAAAAAAAAAAAAGATAAAACTAAAATATTTTGAGACTATTAAAAGTTTTTATAGAGTTTTAAAAGAGATTCATTTGAATCTATATGACTATGCAAGTTAAAGTCAGATGCTATTTAGTTTGATTTTGATTATTTTCATTTTTGGTAAAAAAAAACTAAAACTAAACTCGTTAGACTTGATTTTTTATTTTTTTAATATTGTATAGAAAATAACATGACAATTGTCCCACATTTTTTAAAAATGGTGTTACCCTGTCTCTATCTGTACTTATTAGTATAAAATCATCTCAAAAAAAAAAAAAAAAAAAAACAGCCTAATCAATTACTTCTTTACCTGGGTCAAATGAAAAAATGTTCAATAAACTACAAAAATTAAAGAAAATATACTTTTTTTTTACAATTAACAAAATATATAGACCCCATGAACTTCCAAAACCTAAGAATTTTCAGGACAGAGAAGTTCCAGCTCAAAAAAATTATGCATATGGAAACAACAGATAGCTGGAAGCAGGTTATGGCTGGGAAAAAACCAAGAGACAACCAAGCACAAAAGTCTAACAAGTAATCAAAAAAAAAAAAAAAAAAAGAAAGAGAGAACATGCAAGAAAGTGAGGATGTATGTACATTTTCCAACAGGCAGGTATCCATCAACAACATTGAAACTTTTAAACTTTTAAACCTTCAAAGCTCTTTTAATTGAAGCAAAAGTTTTCAACCACATTTCAAAGTTCTAAACTGTTCTTTCTTGAACCAAAATTGAAGCAGGTAAAAATGTGTAGATTCCATTTAAAATTGGGTAAAAAGATCATGCATTTGAATGATAAAACTAACCTCTTCAATCATTGTCTGGCAGTACCTTCTTCCCATGTGAGCATTGCCATTTGAAAAAGCTAGAGGCCTGTAATAGTTAAGAAAACAGCCAAAAGCAGAACCTGATCTGAAAGGGTTTTGACCATTTCATCAAGTTTGAATTTCAGAGTGGAATAGAATTCACATGGCTGTTAGGTGGATTAGATTGCTTAAACCATATTTTTCAGCATTATTCACAAATATTTTGTCAAAGATAACTATCATCCATTGATTTAATAATCAAGAAAGTCTTTGGAACCCAAAGATTATGGATTCAATCCACCTATGCTCATCACTTATCTAGAAATTAGATGGGTTTACTTGACATACGTTCAAATGTTGTAGGGTCAAAAAGTTATTCCGGAAAAATAGTCGTGAGACACTCAAAAAGTATTCTGTCAAAAAGGGTCATTGATTCTATTTCTTTCAGAGAAACCAAACCAACAAAGAGACAGCTTTGAAGTTTGAATTCACAATTCCAGTTTCCAGCTCTTGAGACCTAAATACCATTGATACTTTATATTACAGATAAATAGAGCCAACCTCATTCATCCATTTCAATTCATTGACCCTAAACTTCAACTCTCATTTCTCCTTTAAACCATAATCAATGCAATAATTTCAAATCAAATCTTATAAACTAGCACCATGATCAAATCTCAAATCACAGAAAAAGAGTAACAAAACATAGAAACAAGAGAATGTCATTCCTTTCAAATTAAATAAACTGTGAACTCTTCCACCCTTCAACAAGGCTATATCATCATCAACACAAGACAAAAACCCCACTAGAAGAATACAAAGATTACAACCCAACCCAGAACCCAAACAATTAAACATGTATATATTGACTAAAAGATATCACAATTCAAGCAAAAGTATACATTCATATGCTCATAATAAAAAAAGAACCATATGTAAATAATCTTAAATTCGACCTGATGATGCAGGAGACTCCGACAAATTACCGAAGCATCCGAGTTCAATTGATGGCATCACACCGATGTCGAATCTCCCCTTGATACCCTGTCATAACATTGTAACTACTCAACTTCTCCATAGCTCTAGCGAAATCCTTGAAGAATCTGTTCCCGTCCGCCGCATACGCCTCCACGAACGGCTTCGTCCTCCAGTCGTTAAACAATCCATGATCAGACTTCAAGATCCCCAATCCCTTGGGCAGATTCTGGAAGTAAGAGTTGTCGAACTTGTTCGGAGTCATAATGTCGTTGAAAACCGACAATGTAGGATTCTTTTCGAAACCGGAACAAGCCTTCTGTAATCCTTGCGCTAATCTAGGGTTATACTGAGTGTCAAACGAAGACGACTTGCTGTAATTATATATCTGAGAACTGAATTCCTTACAATGCGAGAATCCGATTGTGTGAGCGCCGCTCAGCGCTACCATTTCCTGAACAGTAAACCCTCGAGATTTGAAGATGTCGATGATCTGCGACATCGGCGACGACGGCATCGGCAGAGATCCAGGAATCGTCGACGACCGCGACACGCGGCCGTCGCGGCGGCCGAGGAGGACGGTGTAGTACGGTCCGCCGACCATGGTGACGAGGTCGCGAGTGGCGGCGGCTAGAATGTCTGCGCAGGAGACTGTGTTCGGACATGCGAGTTCGAGAGCGGTTTTGGCTCGGACGACGACGTCGAAGGCGTCGCCGGGGAGGGAGAGGTTGATGTCGGCGTCGCGCTCGGCTTTGTTGAAGGGAGTGGAGGAGATAAGGACGGAGCCGTCGCAGCCGTTGGGTAGGCAGTCGTGGAGGAGGAGGCGGAGAGTGCCGGCGGCGGTGGAGGGGCTTGTGATCTGCTTGTTGGTGACGGTTTCTTGGATAATCTGGCTGAACCTCGGGCAGGATCTCTGGTAGTAGTTCGCCGTGAGCGGGGCGGATTCCGATGGGGAGAAAATCAACGCCGTCGAGAGAAGAACGAAGAAGAGTTTTAGAATCGCCATTGTTATCGTTTTCTCTGCGCTTGAGAAGAAGAAATGAGGGTAAGGTTTTTACAGAGGGAAAATGAAGAAGACGAGTGAAACGGCGTCGTAGCTGGATTCACGCGCCTTTGGTCTGGACCGCTAATCACGGGTTCGGGCGGACCCATTTCTAGCGAATAAAATATTAATAAAAAAGGAAGTGGCGAATGGGAGGTGGCCACGTGGATGAAGAGGTTTTGATTGGGAGGGTGTATGATTGGGTGATGAGGATGATTGTAGAGGATAAATATCGGAATGTGAGTTGGAGATTTTAATGGCAGCACGAATATATGGAAATGAGTGAATGAATTATTTAGAAAAGTGGACACATTTAATATAATGTTTTTAAATTAATTAGGAAATTCGAGCTGGCCCGCGTTTTTGTCATTCCAGAAATATTTAATCAAATTAATTGAAAATTTGTAATAATTTTAGCCAGAAATTATTAGTTATATAAATTAATTGTAATAATCTTTCTCTCAAATCTAAAAAATAATTATAAATATGATTTACTTAATATATATATATTGTCTTTCTTTTTTAGTATAAATTAGGTAAGAGATTATAAATACCGACTCTTTTAAAGTTCGAACATGTATTGATGTTGAACTAGTTTACAACCAAACTATAAAATTATTGTATCACTGACCTTTTCAGTAAATATACTTTCTTTCTTATACAACAAATAATGTGGTCATTAATACAAGGGAGTATTATCAAATAATTTTTAATAATATATTCATCCGAATATTTATAATATAATATATTGGTATATTAATTATTTATTATATAATATGAAAACGTATTCATTAGTTTAAAATTTGATTACATTTGTAACTATTTTATAAGAATAGTTCATCTTGATATATAAACTTTAAACTAAATAGCAGTTTAACTAAGTATAGATATATTTTGTGTAATCTAATTCATAAAATTGTTAAAAAGAGTATAGTTAGACTAAGTTGTTCTTTTACACATCATTTTGAAGTTTCAAAATGTTTTTGTTCATAGAAGATTGATCACCTATAACATCCTCATTTACTATGAGTGTATTCAACATATCATAAATAAAAGTTGGAAAAAAAAACATATCATAAATTAGGGGTGTACATGGTCCAAATTAAGTTGGGTTAAGAGACTTTTTAGGAACAATCCAAATTTGTGGGTTGGTCAATCTTCCAACCCGTCCAACCCTATGCATTAGAGCAACTCAACCTTAGATTTTTGGGTTAGATTGAGTTTGCAGGTTGTATTATTATTTTTTTCCTCTATACAAAAATTCAATTTAGAGCAATACCTACCTACACAAGTCTTTGCCACACATTCAACATAAAATTAATAAAATATTAGAAAGTTAAATAAATTTGGGGCAAAAACTTGTGCCATATAGGCATAATCATACTCACTCTACACCTCCATGTGTAGGTAACTATTACTCTTCAATTTATGGTAAATACAATATTTGAACTTATATATATTATCTATCTTGATATTAGATATTCAATCATTATAATTTAGTAGGGGAGTTGTATAAAAGTTTAAAATGCTTTATTATAAATTGGAAAGCTATATTATAGTATTATTGGAAGAAGTTTCTTTGCACACTTAACTTATAGTTAGTGCTTGGTAGATTAAATTGTGTAGGTTAGTTAATTAGTTCAATTTCTCATTCTTATATCTATTTACTCATTTATTTTTTTATTTTTTTTTAATTTGGGTTGAGTTGAGTTAAACTAGCTAAATATTGTTCAACCCTCGAACTAACCCAACCCAATAAAAATTATAAAATTATAACACAACCCAACTCATGTAAATTTATAACCCAACCCACGAGTTGGATTGAGTAATCCAGGTTGGCCGGTTGACGAGTCTTTTGTTCACCCCTATCATAAATAGAAGGAAGAGAAAAATGTGATTAACAACCGTCAAATTTGATACAAGTAAAGAAGCTTACATTCAAGTTGAATAATAGTATATAGAAATGGTAATGAAGATGATGAATTTTCAACCACGTCGTTAAATTAAAATATTGAATCATTCGATTTGATATTTTAAAAAATCAAATATGTTGGTTTAGTTTGACTTTTTTTTATGGAAGAGCCAATACTAATAATATCTGAATTATAAAGGAAAAAAGAATCATATTCCAAAGATCGAAAGAAAAATAAATTTAGATATGAAATATGAGGTAAAAATATTATAACTACTACATTATTTGTGGAAAATATTGTTTATGGTCGATTAAATAAAAGAGCTTTTTGCATTTATAGACCACTATGAAAACTAATTGCAAAAATATCCTATTAGAGAACTAATTACAAATCTAGATTTCATTTTAACATTTTAAAATAAGCA
>JBBMEF010000018.1:9612035-9699512 GCA_037832685.1 Sicyos baderoa | reverse complement strand
AAATTAGACAGTACTGTCATTCTGTGAAGGAAACAGAACATAAGATAATATAGAAACATGACTAAGTAGATTGAAAAATGGTTTTTCTACATATAACATGCAACATAGTGGAATATAAAGTTAAAAAATGTACATAGATGACAGAACATGAAATCAATCATACCATATTTAATAATCTAAGACATCTCGGGAGATGATACACGGGTAACGAATAGTAACCTTCTGAAAATGATAAAACAATAAGGGACTACAGCGAAATGAAATGGACATAAATAAACTGAAATGGACAGAATATATCGTTCTGCCGAAACCGATGGATCGACGGATTTCAAAGGCGACCGAGAAGAGAGAAGAGAGCACGAAATTCAGACAAGACACATAAATGACGGATTGGAAGATGGATGAGGAAACATGAAACATAAAATGGAACAAAATAAATGAAGAGAAACGAAAATGAAAAGGACGGATTATACAGTCCGGTCGAAATCGGATGATCGATTGAATTCTATGACGACCGAGAAAAAAAAAAGAGAAACGAAAATGCAAAAAAGAAACAAAAATGGTGAATGAGAGAGGAAGAACAAAAATGAAACGTAAAAGGAACGTAATTAATGAGAGAGATGAGATTTAAAAATAATTAAAAGGTTGACATTTATAAAATGAAAGTGTTTAAATGGATGAAATATCTTAATAATGATAAAAAATTTCCAAAAATCATGCATTAATTGATCGTATGGGGCAAAAACGAATTTAAGAAAAAAAAATTAATTTAGAAAATTAAATGAAAAATTAAATTTGCAAAAATAAACTTGAGTGCCTAAATCCGCAATTAGTTTTCAAAATAGATCTAGTTACTATAATTTCCCTAAATAAAAATCATTAAAAATAAAATGAAATTCTAATTGTAGATGTGACAAAAAAAAATTGAAAATTGAATAAGATTTTTATTGAAATCAAAATCGAATCAAACCTAATAAAAATTGATCCGACTGGTTTATAACCAAACAATGAAACCTAATAAGATTTTTGTAGATGTTTAAATTTCCTCTCTTTTTTTTACCAAAAACATAATTCTACATGTTATAATTTATTTTATTTTTATTTTTACATTTTTTAATTTTTCATAATACTTTTAAGTCTATAGAATGTATATAGTCAAATTATGTATCTTTTTTAATTATTTATTTACTGGAATTATGTCATCTATTTTTTGTTGTTTTAATTATTTATCTACTTTATGAAAAATAAATGTATTTGTTGGTACACTTTATAATTGATATCTTCTACTTCTAAATGAACCATAAACATTGGAGATTGTATTTTGTTCGGGTATAATTTAGGACTAATTTGATGAAATAACATTTATATTGCAATGTATTAATGTACCCGATAACTCAACTTAATTCAACTCGAAAATATAGGAATTAAGTTGAGTTGAAAAAGTGATTTTGGAATTGGTCTAAAAATTTAAAGAAATAATTGATTGGATTGAAATATTCACCTTGTGGTTTTTGACCAACATTAAAAAGATCATAAGTTTTCGAAATTGGTTACTCTCTTTAATACCAATTAATTTTCCGATGAAACTTCATATCATCAAATACATTTCTTTGAAAAACACCCGAAACTACATAGCAAATCCATGTTCTCAAAAAAAATTATGATCATATACCTTTGTTCGTGTCATTTTTGTGTATAGTGGGAGTATAGAGATTTTTGTTGTTTTGTTATCATCAAGTTTGAGTTTTGCAGCATAACACAATCCTTGAATTGGGACAATGTAAACTCGTGACTAACATCAAATAAGGCGATCTTGTAATTTGAATATACATGACTACGTCCCTTCGTTTCGGACATCCTTGGAACGAATCTATGATTTGAATACGTAACACTGGTATTAAACTGGTTTACAACCAAACAACGAAATCACTACGTCGTTAACCCTTTCAGTTATTTGGATACTATCTAGTATATACTTATAAGATAATAAAAATGTCACATTTTTCACTATACCATTTCTTCTTCATTAGTCAAATCATTATTTTTTTTCTATGTATTTATATTATTTAGGTAATATATTATTATTCTCTAAAATGGTGGGAAGTATGTATGGGTAAGTATCGCCAACATGAGTAGTTACTCAACGACATTAGTGTATATCCGATAATCAAGAGATCATGGGTTTGAATCTTCTTACCCCCATTGTTGTAAACTAAAAAAAAAAGTATGACAAATATTTTCTTTTTCTTTTTAATTTCATACTCCTTGAATATAGTTTAGCCATTTACTAAAATAATCCTTTTAAGATTTTCGATTTAGTTCAGTTTCCAAAATTTTAATAATAATGCAATGTTTAATTAATGAATTAATACTGGGAACTTATCGATCACATAATTAAAAACTAAGTAATGAATACTGAAAGTATTAGTGGCGCAATGGTTTTAGTGTTTGGTTGTAAACCAGTGCAACACCAGTGTCACGTGTTGGTCGATCATTGCATTCGGCGATGGTGCTCGACAGTCTCCACCTCATAGATACTCCTCTTACTCTTCTTTGTAGTGTCATGCTTCACAACACCATCCAACTTATGCTTGTTACTTGAAATTTGTCCACTTTTTTTCTTGGGATGGAATCTCATGTTTATCTACTAATCTCTATCCCAAATTTTATGGTTCAACCTTAATGTTTTAAATTTAAAAATGTCCTTTTCATGAACATTTGTAAAGAAATTTAAAACTCAAAATTTCTGTCAACATCCATATTTTTAACCTTGAGAGGGAAATGGTCCCTTGCACCTGCAAAGTGATGGGTGTTTGGAAGCTAGCTCACTTTATTCCATATAAATAAGTGTGTATGTTTCTCTATATGAGGCCACAAAGATCTTCTTTACAATGGTTTATGTACTCACCATATCTCCATCATTTAATTCAATTTAATGATATGCTCTATTTCACTTCCATTGCTTCAAAACTAGTTTTTCTTGTCCCTATGTTATTGAATTATGATCACAGATTAAAATGTAATTCAAGTAGTTTAACCATAGTGTAGTAGAAAAGGCTATTTCAGAAAAGACAAATAAATAATAAAATATGTCGGTTGAGTTATGCTCATTTTGCCATCATTGTTATTCGAATATGAAAATTCAAGATTCAAATCATGAGATTTTTTTAATATTATAAGTTTTAAATATTCTATTTTAATAGTTTGCCTATAGTTATTTTATTCATTTGTTGATAATTTGTTTAGTAGCCTATGTATTTTACTCATTTATCTAATAATTAGATGTTTATAGATGACAAATGTTTGAAGTCACATGCAGTAGGTCCAGAGTTAAATATCCAAAATTAAAATGGATCCCAAATTTGTTTAGTGATGCAAATATTAGTATAACTCAACCAATATGAAGTATGAATCATCTACTTTATGTTGTTTTTAGGAAGAGTTGTACACAGTAACTCACGTATGGTTCTAGTTTAGAGTCGAGTCTCAACAAAGGCAAAGATGGTAAGATACCGTCCCTATGTCAAGCATCCAGAGACATCGAAAAAATGGAGACACATGAGGTGTATACAAATTAATGTCACAAGAATAGTGGAGATATAACTAACTATATTTAAAACTATTCTTAAAGTATGGATCTGTTAAAATGTTGGTCGAAAAATCGACTAAGCAATGATCTAGATATAGACTTAAGTGCAAAATGAAACCTAGATAGATTTGATTAAAATACCATACAACCAATATCATACATGAAATTCAAACACTCAAAAACAGAGCATACAAGAGCTATGAGCAAACTAAGCATGGCCTTAAAATCCAGTGTGCTCTTTTTCACTTTCTCACTCTCCTTGATTGAAGAACAAACAACAACAAAAACAAAAACCTCAAGAAAAAGAAGATCAACAGCTAAATAAATGAACAATCTTGTGTGTGTTCTTCATATCTAAGGGCACTTGGTTCTGTTTCCATGAGTGGTCATATCAGTGTAGCACTTTCCGCACACTTCCCTGTTGCCATAAGTCCCTGGTGGAACACACTTGCAGCGGTAGCAGCATGTCGCACACGCCCTTACGCATACATTCGCCCTCGAATGGGCTGCACATCTTTTTCCACATAGCGGTAAGCACTCTGTTTCCACACCCAAAATTGTCTCGAGTTAGTTATGATATCGTCTCGTTTGATTACCGTTTGATTTTCGGTTCTCTATACTATAAACATGGCTTTTACCATTGTGCTTTTTTATATTTTGCTACCTACTTTTTAGTAAGGTTTTTGAAATCTAAGCTGAAATTTGAAACCTAGGTATGTAGATGGCTTAGAATTCAAATGATAAAACTGTACTCAAGAAAAGGTGGCAGTGTCAATTATCAAACCTCTTAACATTAAATTTTGGGAGAAATGTTCGTACTATCTAATATATTATAAGTTTAATAGAAATGGAATAGAAACAATCCAAGATTGATAAACCAAAGAAGCTCGATATGTTGGAGATCTGACATTGGAAATGTAAAGAGAACTCCTAACATCTATAACATATGTTAGGTACTTCTCTTGTCACCAAATGGTTTTGAGATGGAGGGTCATAATCTAATATGGTATCAAATTTCATTAAACCTAATTGGTATTCAGTCACATTAAAATAAAATTGGGATGCAATCCAAAATTGGTAAATCCAAAAGCGTCATCATCTTGAGATACATGTTAAAGATGACACATTGGAAACCTGAGAACACCTGGCATTTATAAGACAAATATGATACTCGTATAATCGATTTTGACAACCATCATGGGGTAGCCCAATTGGTCAAAGAGGGCCTTGGAGTACATAAGGTGATGGATTCAAATCCCATAGTGGCCACCTACCTATGAAATTAATACCTACCGGTTTCCTTGGCATCCAAATGGCCATCTATGATATTAATACCTACCGGTTTCCTTGGCATCCAAATGTTATAGGGTCAGGCGGTATGCCCTGTGACATTAGTCGAGATACGCTTGTGCACCCAAGCTGGCCCGGACAGTCACGGATATCCAAAAAATAAAATAAAAAAATCGATTTTGACATAGATACTCATAACATCTACTACCTAAGTATAAACTATATCCAAGTTTCTCAACTATGAAAGTAGTGTCACTCTAATTCTAATGAAACCCTGTTCAGAATCACTTATAAAGCATTAAACAAAGTGTTTTAAAGCGTCATTAGAGAAAAGATTGTTTACCCTTGTCTAAGACTGGTGGTGGCTTGGGAGCAGCCGGAGACGGCGGATTCACCGGTGGAACAGGGCTGGAAGGTGGTTTCACCGGAGGAGATGGAATGTAAGGAGCTTTCGCGGGCGGCGGAGAAGCGGGGGCCTTGACAGGGGGAGATGGAGCGTAAGGAGCTTTCGCGGGCGGCGGAGGGGCGGGGGCCTTGACAGGGGGAGATGGAGTGTAAGGAGCTTTCACCGGCGGCTTAACCGGCGGAGAAGGAATGTAAGGAGGCGGCGGAAGAGGTGTAGTTGGTGGTGCCTTAACCGGCGGCGGTGTCAAAACAGGAATAGTTGGTGGAGCTTTGTAAACAGGTGGAGCTAAAGCTGGAACTGGAACTGGAAGTTTGGGGTAAACAGCAACCTACAATGCAAAACCCTAAACTCCATCATTTCATAACTAAAACACATTACACAAAAAAAACATGGTTGAGGCTCTCGTTGAGATATTCGAAAGCGCTTAAACTAAAATACCCTTTGAAGTATCTCGGTGCCACAACCTAGGGACGGACGAGTAATGCCCGGGTATAAAACATGGTTTAAATGTCCAAATGGCTCAATAAAGCAAACAAGATTTCAGTGCTACAACAACAAAAAAGTTAAACAAATCACCTTGTCTTGAGACAGAGCATTGGCATTGGCTGAACCCTGCAAGAAAAAAACAGAAAAGGACAGAACTTGAACTCAAATCAAGGAATGTGAAAATGGAAAAGGGAAATCATAAGTTTTGATGAAGACCCAAGAAAGTTGAAGTGAAAATGAGCAATACCCATGAGCCAAGTAGAAGAAAGAAGGTGAAAAGGGAGAGATTGGCCATTGAGGACATTTGTCGAACAGGTTGTGGGCAACCTGAAATGCAGATACAAAGAGAAGGGGAAGATGGTAGGCTTAAATAGAGGCAGTAATGGATGTGTAAATGGAAATGGGAGGGTTCAAATTTCTAGGCGATGTGGTGGAAAAATAAATTAAAATTAAAATGTGTTGGATGCCAGTTCACATCATGGTCAAGATTTTAATAATGTAGTTCTAGGGCTGTTTGAATAAGGGAAGGGATGACGTAATAATTTCATTGTTTAATTGTAAACCAGTTTAACATCGGTCATCGTAATCAAGATTCTGAAGAATTTAATTACGGTATTAGATTTTGAAGAATCTGGATTTCAACCCACAAACTAAACAAAGTCAGAATGATTGAGGCCAAACTTACGATTTAATCAAAAGAATATAACGAGTTTATTATTTCTAAACAATTTTTTTAGAAGATTATTGATGTGACATTTCGATGATGTATAATTATTCTAAAGATGAATTCTAAGTGTAAGACGTTATTGTTGAGTCTTATGCTCTGGAATCGCTATCACGCAAGTATACGTGGTAGAAGATGCAACAAGTGATAAGTATTCAATGTCGTTCTCTATCGAGATTGATATTTTAGAATTAGTTATATTTACTTATAAGTCGTGCTATAATAAAATTCAAGATGTAGTTTTTGTTGGGTTGGTTTTGTCTAAATGCAAGTTAAACTATGGCTTGGGTCGGAAAACAAATGCAGAACAACAGTAGTATGCTTGTGCGGTAATGCATGACTCCATGCTTTCTTATTCCAAATGATTACTTCAACTTTCGTTAATTTATAGCGAATCCAGCTTTCGTTGTGACTCGTCATACCAAACACAGGACGTCGCATGCATTAGTAAGAAAGCTATTTCTAACTCCGCTTCAACTATACAAGAGATTTTGCATTAACATAATGTATCATGCCATGATCTCCCATCCGCTCTTTCTTCTTAAATTACTACAATCATTAACTAATTTTATTAACATGATAAATCATTCACTACAATCATTATAAAGTGACTCAAGTGGTCAAAGAGGGTCTTACGGTATTTAAGGTGTTGAGTTTAATCTATGGTGACTACCTACCTAAGAATTAATTTTCTACAAGACGTGCGACAATTCATATATTAGTGTAATTATGATGTACTCTTACTTAGCGAATAAAGTATTGATTTTCTTATTGTCTCAATGTGAATGTGGTACGATCATTTTATTTTTTCCATCTGTATTTTAGCTTATAATTCATTTAACTTATATTTTCTCTATTTGAGAACTATCAATTATCTATAAATAATTGTATTTAATTATTCCCTTCTCTCTTTTTTTTAGGGGATTTTGCATGTATATTACAAAAGAATAAAATAATTTCATGTATACCACAATTTTTAAACTTATTCATTTGTAGCACAAAAATAATTGATTGTTCTATTCAATCACTTAAAATCGATAGAAGTCTATCAGTTAAACTGATGAAGTTTATCACTTGAATTGATAGAAGTCAAAAGTCTACGAATTGAACCGATTGAAATGTAATGATGATTGAATAGGAATTTTGGGCAAATAATGAAATTATTTTAAAAAATGTGCTATTGAGAGCAAATTCCTTTTTTTTTTATTATTATTTAGATCTTAGTTTATTTTATTTTTATTTTTATTTTTATATATTGAAATTATTCCCTCTTTTTATAAATGGTCCAAACGGATGCATATCAATGGCATATGCAGCTTTTGTCACTTTATATACCATGCGCTTATTCCTTATATAGCCAACGTGTTCGTTTGCAATTTTAATACTAAAAAATTTTGCTTTCAATGTTTCAAAAAAAAAAAAAAAAAAATTGAACTTTCAATGGATGAATGTATATTTCTTGGTGTATTTACAATTTTGACAATTTTAAACTTCACTGTTACATTGTATACAAAATTTAAACGTTAAAGTTTTAAAACACAAAAAATTTAATTTAAAAGTTACCCTATAGTCAAATTTAGAAAATAATTATGAATAAAAGAATAATAATTATAGTGTTTTTTTTGTGAGACAACAATTATATCTTTAATACGTATTATCATATATTTTCTTATAATACTATATTAATGACTATTTATAATATATTACTGAAAGTCCGAAACATATTAATAATTATTGACACAAATATTTTAAAATATCTATATTTATGATTATTTTGTAAGAAAAGTACATTCCTGAACTTTTTTTTTTTTTGACAAATCTCATTTTAATTTTGTCTAATAGTTATATTTATTATTTTTTAAGAAAATGTTGAATACACCAAAATATTATTAAACAAATGGAAAATTTAAAGATCTATTAAATATTATCTAAAATAAGGATCTATTAAATATTTTATAATTAAAGATTAATAGCATGTTTAACCAAAACAAATATTAAAATGAGCATAGCTCAACTAGTCTTTTTGATATATTATCGAAAGAGTTGGTGACCTGAGGATTTCATTATTGGATAGAAATTCAATTTAACATCAAGATCACATTCTGTAATCGGTAATTGGCTCTCATTTGGATGAGAACAGATGTGCCTCTTTGTAGGGTTTCTAGACTCCCTCCCTTAATTACCGAGTCTCTCATTCGAGTAGTCTAATCCTTCATTACATTATATATAAAAAAAAAAAAAAAATTAAAAAAAATAATTAAAAACACAAACTAAAAAAGCAAACTTGTAGTTGACATTTTTATATATAAAAAAATGTAAATTTAAGTAGTTTAATTGATTTTGTTTTTGGGCAGCAAAATTTTAGATATTCCACATGGTGAATGACAGAATTTACTGCTTTTTTCCCACGAGCTCTTGTCTTCTCTGTCCCTATTTGGATTGGAATTGAATTGAGTTTTGGTTCTTTTTTTCATATTTTTGCCACTATTAGTACTTAAGAACAATAGAATACATAGTACGTACGTAGATAATATAATAATCATATTTGTCGTATTTAAGGCACCGATTAGGTTATTATAAACGGTAGATTTATTAATATAATTGATTGGATTGTTTGTTATTTATAAGCAAATTTTATGATTAAATTGTGTTTGTGGTACATGTTATTATAAACATGAGTTATAATAAATAGTGTTAGTATCATAAGAAGATATGAACTAAGAGAGATCATTCCCGTTTTAGGCTTGACCAACAGGGTTAGAACCGAATTTTTTAGATCAATTACCCGCTTAATCCATTTTGGTTGGGTCCTAACCACCCATTTAGTAGTGAGGGAAGTAGCCGATATCTCTTATAAAGATGTTGAAGATTCTTCATCTTTCTAACGTGGGATTAAAATGACTATCTTCAAACATGCATATAATTAATTTATCCAATAATCTTAATATAAAAATCACCCCTAATAGTATATGATTCACGAATTTAATAAGTGAACCTCCGTTACAAATCTTTAACTTGTAAGATCTAGGAAGTACATGTGTGTCATTTTGACATTGGTAACGTAAGTCTATAACATATGAACCAAAACACATTTTTACAAATTAAGATCTTGTTTGATAACCATTTGGTTTTTTATTTTTGGTTTTTGAAATTTAAGTCTATAATGACTACCTTACCGTATACTTTTTCTTACTTGGACATCTACATTTCACCTACATTTTTAGAAACTAAACGAAAATTTAGAAACAAAAAAAAATAGCTTCCAAAACCTTGTTTTGTTTTTGAAAATTGATTAACATTCACATACTTTCTTAAGGAAAGATGGATACATTGTAGAAAATGTGGAACAAATAGTAGGAAAGGTGGAATACATTGTAGGGATATGAGTAAGAATATGCTTAAATTTCAAAAACCAAAAACGAAAAACCAAATGATTATCAAACGGGACCTGAGTAATTTACCTCCGTTTACAAAGTTAAGAGATTTAAAAATTAAGATCTCTTTTGGGAGGCTCTTTAATTTCCTCATGTTCATAGAAGTTTATCTTCGGTTAATTAGGACATCTTTGTAGTGCGGAGAGAAACTACTACTTCATGGTGGTCTAGTTTGGCATGTGATGACCATTCGTGGAGAGTTGTTCTCGTCGATTTGTGGTCATTCGTGGCGAAGACAATGAACTCATCAATCGTAAAGGGCTCGAGCTTCATCGATGTGGGCGTGATCGGTCTTCATCTGTCGGATTTTGTTTTGTGAAGTTAAGCTCTATTCATGGGGCTCGAGACTAGTCTATAAGGGCCGGGGGAGATGTTCTTAGCTTTTGATATGGTGGATTCGGAGTAAACCACACAGCTCGGTTTGTGACTCAAACAATCGGTTTAGTTGAATGGACTTGGTTTGATGGTCCCTATTTTGGTCTCATAATTAAAAGTACATTGACTTGTAACAATGGATTGATCATAAAAGTGTACAAAACGATATATTGATTTTTAATTCTACTTTTCTTTTGTTCTATCTTAAACTCTCCACTTTTTAATGTAATGATAGTTATTATAATAATGAAGGTTATAAAAATTGCACTTAAAATGTTATAATAACTTACATGGGATTATTATTATAACATAAATTATATAATATAATTGAAAAAATCGTTATAATAAGAATGAGTGACTGTAAACCCATGCTGGGCTTCATTTTAAATTTTTTTTCTTTATTTTTTTAAAAACAAACTGCCAATGTTGAGTTATTATAATTAATGTAGGACATGTTTGGATTGAGTGAACTTGAAGAGAAATCAAAGAATGAAATGTTTTGAATATAATAATAGAATAATCAATTACACCAAAACTATGCTTAGATAAGATTGAGAGAAAAGTTGTGTTTAGATAAAATGTGTTAGAATGAGTGACATGAAAGCCATGTTTGGAGAAAAAGTTGTATTAAAAGAAAGTTATTTTAAAAAAGATTGTAGAAAAATAGATTAAAGTGAAAAATTAAAGTGAACTAAACAAATAATGAGTAAATTTTACCCCTATAAATATCTCAAGTTCCTTCTCAAACTTCTTAACTATGCATGTTCTTAGTGAGTTCTAAAACAAATTTAATCAAAAGTGAAAATTTTATATGTATATTTTCATATTATCATATGTAACTTGATGAATTATATTTTAATTTTCATTAGTTCACACCTACCCAAATATTTAAGTCATGATAATATTGTAAAAATTATATATAACTTCTTTTAAAAAAAAAAAAAACTATATAACCAAATATTAAAGTCATGATTATTAGAGAATATGAAGTTCCACCTCAAAATCAATTGGCGACGAGGGGAGTAACCCTAACCCATATCTCTTTTATATTAATAGGATCTCAATTTAATTTAATTGGACCGAATACTCGTTTGGAATTTATGGGCTCTAATATCATATTAGAGAATATGAGATTCCAGCTCAAAATTAAATGACAATGAGGGAAATAACTCATATTTATTTTATATTGATATTTGATTCTCTAACTTTTCAATGTTGGTTATTTGTGAGATATTATTATATAAATTCATGATAATATTATATAAAATGTTGGAGTAGATATTTTGTTTTCAAAAATATGTTTGGTGTTTTGAATGAGTTGGCAAGCTTTTTTACTCTTTCTAGTTTGTCAGTGTACTTGAGTACTTTCCTAACCTTTTATATACTATTTTGACAGAAATAGTTGCTATATTAATGGCAAAAGCTGTCACCCGAGGATAATTTTTTTTCTCTTTTTTTTATCAGTCTATTTATTAATTCATTTAAAAAATAAGGATATTATTTCTCTCTATTATTTAAATCGTTCTTATATTTAAATTTTTTAAAAATATTCCTAACGAAAAATATTTAAAACTTTAAAGAAATACTTGAGAGAAAGAAAATTAGAATTATTATAGGAGAATAAGAATTAGGAAGAGAATATAAAAGACAATGATTATAGAGAATGATTATTTATGTTTGAGATAAGGAGAATAATTATAGGAAGAATGAAAATTTTTATTTGAGTGAAAGATAAAGATAATAGAAAAAATAAAATAATGAATATGATAAAAATGATAAATGATTATGACTGAAATACTCAATTATCTCATTTCTTATTATCCTCATTTATTCTTGGTGGCAGGCCCTAAAAGATATTTTTAAAATTGGAAGAGAAGGGTTTAATTTTTGTTTTGAAATAATTTTAAAGTTTGAAAAGTTTAAAAAATAATAGCTAGTAAAATAGATTTGAAAGTTGTTTTTTCCTTTGTCCGTCCAAAAAATGAAAGTAATATTATTTTGAGTTTTGAATAAAAAATTAAGTTTCATTTTATTAATTATAGAGGTGAATTTTTTTTTTTTTAATATATAAATGGGGGAGAAAATGATCACTTGACATCAATGTTGAACTGGTTTAATGCTAAACAATCAAATAAATGTGTTATTAATCATTTCATGAAGAAATTTAATTATATTGGTAAAATACTTGTAAAGATAGTTCTTTACAGTTGTCTTCTCACTTATAAATGAGCAAAACTTACACCTAGTTATATTTATCAACACAATTTAAAGATAATAATATGTTACATAGTTAAAAATGTAACATTGGTCGAATCATCATCTTATATATATATATATATATATATACCTATATGACATATTATTGTCCTTACATTTTTGTTTAAATTATTTTTTTAACTTGATGGGCGTGATCAACGTCAATTTGACCATTCATGAAATTTTCGCGATTTGTATAGTGAAATAACACATCTTATTAGAAGTATATTCTGTTTGGCGATGTGATAGGCGATAGTCTGATGATTCGTGATATTTGCATGATTCATGAGGTGCAATAAATTCAGCATATTATTGTGGTATATTTAGTCTGACAATGAAACCGACCAATAAAAGTAGCATCAGTGTATGTCGTATGCAATAATTTTGTCATGCTCCAATCGAAGTGTTATGAATAAATATTGTTTTAGATATTTATTTTGATGGTTAGATTTACTATTTAATATTATTAGATATTCTCTCAAATTTATTAGAATATTTATCTGATATTATTTAATATTGGTTAGAATATATTTGAAATTTGATATACTATACATATGTGTGAAAAAATAATAGAAAAATAGAAGGTTTAGCCTTTTATTTTATTATTATTATTATTTTTTTTTTTGAGAATGCCTTAAAATTTATTAGTTATAAATAGGCTCTTAAAATAGATCGATTATCCAAAGGTCACTTTTTTTTCTTTTCTTATTTTTTTTTTTAGGAAAAAGTAGGTTTATTTATTTATTTATTTTATCAAATCTATAAAATAATTACAAATCAAACTTTCAAGTTTCAAATGAAAAATTAGCCATCCTAATTTTTAAAAAGTAATTTCTAAATTTATATTATTTGATAATTACTTTCCTATCCTCGTTAAACATTACTTATTACAATTTAATATTTATTCATTTTTAGTATATAAGTTGGGAAAGGAGAACCACAAACTCTTCAAAAATAATAAAATTGCTCTCAAATAATTTAGAGATAAATATCGATTTTAAAAATTAAATTCGTGATTAAAGTGTTAACTAGATTTTGCCTAACTATTTTGAGATAATTACTATTTGAAAGTGAAAATAATTGTGTTGCCGAAGAGTTTGATAATGGTAAATAAGCCTTCACAAACTTTGTGTTCAATTTTGTTTTTTTTTTTTTTTAACTCTAACCTTCTTTTTTTATATATATATTCTTCTTAAAACTAAAAATTGGACTTTTCTTGATTTTAAGCTTCGTATAATGTTTTTTTTCCACATATTCTCTTCATTCCAATTCTCAAATGCAGAATGAAATTTAACAACTCCATAAATTTACAATTCAAGTATTAAAAAAGAAAAAAAAAGTTTACATAAATAATATATAGAAAGATTGTACATTTAGATCATTTTGGAGAAATATTTGTAAATTTAGGCTCAAAATAAAATATTTGCAATTTTGATTTTTTATTAAAAAATTCGAAACTTGTATTTTTATTAAAATCTCATTATGCCTCCTACATTATTAATTGCGATTTTGATTTAAATTTAAACTATCATTAAATACGAAATCTCATTTCTAATTAATTGCAATCTCATAATTCCCATTTTTGAACATTCCATAATAATTAGTAATTAATGTGTTGGATTTCAAATTTCATTTCTCATTTATCTCAAATTTTTCATACTTTTGACTTTTTTCTTCTCCCCATTTTCAACATTTCTTCTTCTTTTCCTTCTCGTTGTTCTCCATTTTTCGACGGTCTGATTTCCGCTCGGTATTCTTTTTGCCACATTTTTTTCACCATACGGTATTTTCTGTTTGCACAACTTACTTCAGTCGGACAATATAGACATTCACTCGCACTTGTTTGAAGCTTTTTGCCCCTGTATTTTATCAGCATTCTACTGTTCAATTTTCCACATTCATTTTCTGATATGTCACAGACGATAGAGTATGGTATGTTCTATTTCGTATCTGCTTTCCTTTCTTTTCATTATCCAATATTCATGTTCCAATCCATATCATTTTACTCACATTTCATACATTGGTACAATCTACCCCATGATGCATTATACCGTAAAAACATTAATATTTCATCTTTTTTAAAAAAATTGTTTAATCTACACCGTATTTACATTCGTACACATGTGTGTTTTATACGCATCAGTAACAATTGTATCAGTTTTGTACCGTCGATCTCGGAAGGTCTTTAAATTCTCAAATGGTCTGTTCGTGCGGCGTCGAAACCAGACCGAACAGGGAAAGAAATCGAGGAGAACAAGAAGATGATATCAGCATCGCAAGTGAAAGGAAAGTGTTTTTCGGAAAACATGCTTCGGAGAACTCAAAACCCGATCGACGTCGGAGGGAAGGTGGATAGTCGCTTTCGGTTTTCGACAGGAAAAGGAAAAATGAAAATTGAAAAATCTTAATGACAAAGACGACCATATTTATTATTAGCAGGTCAATGTCAATCATGGGCGCATTTATTATTGTAGTGGGATGAAAGTTTTTAAACTTTCCAAAACTGATACAGATGAAAATTAAAAAAACAGAGGTATATTAGTAATTATATTATTATCGAATTTTATAAATTAAAAAGGATGTTTGATTTTGCTAATATTTTTAAAGATGAATAAATTTGCAATTATTTTTTAAAGATGATCTAAACATGAAAACATTAGAACTGGCTGAAGCCAAAGTGGAGCCCACGTGTATGATTAGAAAAGAGCTGGAGCCAGCCGAGCCAAAGCCAGTTTCTCTCTCTCTTCATTTCTCTCTCTCTAGATTCACGTGATGGCACGTGACAAGACATCAGTCAAACCTGTCGGCTACTTCTTTTTTTTTTTTTTTAGTTCAAAATTTGTTTAAATAATGATCTCAAATGTTCCCACCGATTCACTTATCAAAAGTCAAAATCTTTTTTTTTTTTTTTTCAATAATAAGTTTTTCTTTTCGAGTTCTTCTAAATAATTAATAAGGAGATGTTTGGTCATGATTTTATTACACTTATCATTTAATTTATTATAAAAATTATTAAAGAAAAATATAGAAGGTCTTTGATCACAAATGGATGGCTTCCTTAGAGGATTGTGAAAGTTGAATGTGGATGCTTCGGTAAATCTTGATTTGAGGAAGGGAGACATTGGTTAAGTGATTGGCCCTATCTAATAAGGTAAGTGGCCCTATGTTAGTTGGGGGCCTTTTCCATCCTTTTCCACCTGTTCGTGATTGGTTTCTCAAATTGTTGGAGTGGAAATCTAATTTTATGGGTCATTTTGTGAAGTTGCTTGAAGGAATAACTTTAAAGGAGGGTCTGAGAAATGTCTCTTTGCAGCTTTTACCTCCGATTCTGGTGGAGTTTGATGCCTTAAACGTAACAATCGTTGATGGCTTCTTAGAAGTCTCTGAATTCAGCAATATTATTGTTGTTATTAGGCATTTAATTGCTTCTCTTAATTGGTGTTGAACAAATTTCTTATTGTAAACATCTTTATAACAAGGTGGCAGATGTACTTGCCAGAGAAGGTTCTAGGTTTGAATTTTGTTGGATAACTCTTTATCTCTTTGCTGAAGGCGAGTCTTATCATTAGGGGAGGAATCTTTCCCATAATATTAGCTCGATTTTGGAGAGTGATTGTACGATTATTATACTTTTTTTTTTTATATATATATATAAATAAAAAGTATGCATGGATAATGTAGGTAAAATTTATTCCATATTTATTAAGGTAGGGTTGTCATCCTTATCAATTAGTATCAGAGTCGTGCCCCAAACATAACCATGTCGATAAATTACCCTAATGTAGAATAAAGACGTTTGGAGCCAGAAGATGAAAATTTGTGGTAGCTTTACCATATTTGCCATTTGGTCTGGATGTGAGCTAAACAAATTGACATGCAGTATCCCACATTAGCCGGACATAAATAGTCGTCGCAGAAAATCCATTCTATCGAAACAACGGTGTACTCTCAGGAGAAGAGGAGTTAGTCTGAGCATCTGCTAGAATAGATTGACTATTTGAAGGGAAGCTCGATCTTTGTTCAAGGAGAGAGTTGAATCCTCGAGTGTCGAATGAAGAAGGGGAGTCCATAGAGAGGCTTCATGGAACTTTGTTCGAGGGGAGGATTGTTTGGATGCAAACAAAGTATCCCACATTAGTTAGTAAAGGAAAAGATCATGAGTATACAAGTGATGACAATCATCTCCATTGATATGAAACTTTTTGGGAGAAGCCAAATGACAAAGCCAAAAAGGTCTAGTCCCTGGACAATATCATATCAATGTGAGATTTTGGTAGGGAGGGTTGTCATCCTTATCATTCTCAGTTTTCGAAAAATTAACCTTTTTATTTTATTTACGAGAATTCTCTATAGAGATTGGGTTAACCGTAGTGATTTTTTTACCATTTTATCGATCGAGAACGAGAAAAAAATACATTTTTAATACCCACCCTCGTTTACTTTATAAACAAGAAAAATGGACATTTCTATAGAGGTAGAGGTAGAGTAGTTTGTTGAGTGGGGCAGAAGGAAGAGAAAAGAATTGGAAGCTGAGAAGACTGTCTCAACAACAAAGTCAGAGGCAGCCCTGGAGTGACCTAATAATTAAGGGCACACAAATTAGGACCCCACTCCAAAGGAAGGCATCCAATACATCTGTAAAACCATTATTTCTATAGTTAAATTTATTTTCTATTTTGTTTCAAAAGAAAAAAAAAAAAAAAAAAACCTATTTACCCCATTTCTATTTATATATTTTTTTTGTTTTCTAAAAAAGTTATTTACAATCGAAAACAAAGATTTGAACTTATAGTGAAAAATTTGGGAGATTAGTTAAATTAGAAAATAGAAATGTATTATTGACAAATATATATTAATATTAGTACAATAAATACAAATATTTTAAAATTGACCTAATTTATTAACCATGAAAATATATAGATGTCATTCATCTATCATTCTTTAGTATATTTGTCTTCTTTCTTTCACCATACTATATATATTTGAAATTTAAAAATTTAAACTTTTATTTTTTGGGAATTTGGACTCTATAGCAAATTTCCTACCCCACATTAAAATTATAGCAACATTTTAAAAATAATGCAAATATAGCAAAAAAAATTAGATATTATTGATAGACTCTATCAGACGCTATTCTGATTTTGCTATATTTGCAAATATTTTCATTATTTTACTATTTATGTAATTTTTTTGCCTTATTGTAATATACATGTAAATTCTCCTTATTTTTTGTGAGGAATTTTTTTTTTAACTATATGATTTGCATAAAGTAATAATTTTAATCTATGTACTATTTGTATAAGGATTACCTTTGTATTTTTTTGAGAAACAACCAAGCTTAGTGTATCTATTCATGTATATTTTTTTAAGTTTAGATTTCTTTTTTCTCATGATTTAAAAAAAAAAATCAAATCACAATTTTCTTATAAACCAAATTTGTAATTGAATATATATATATATATATATATATATATATATATATATATATATCATATTTAAAAATTAAAATCACATTTTAAATAAAGTATAGAGACTGGCCAAGATGGTTAGATCCCTAAAATAAGGTTCAACATCTCAAACCATATACCAAGATTTGATCTTTTACTAAAAACTAATCATATATTAAGATTCAGTCAAAGACAAACATCAAACAAGATCTATCTATTCATGTAAATTTTGTCAAATACTATATATATATATATATATATATTTTGAAAGATCTAGAAGATAATTTACTCTAAAAAATAGAGCTGGATCAAATAATTGAGGAAACCATGAAAAATAATGAATGCGAGATGGATCTCAAAAACGTTAATGAATGAAAAAAAAAAAAAAAAAAAAAAAGTTAAAAGTGGAAATCATCATGTACAATATTTATTCAATAAAAAAGATAAACGATATCTCTTTTAATTTATCAATATTTTTTGTCATATTATGGGACGTTTGTTTTATAAGAAAACTCATGTCAATTCAATATATGCTATTACAAACATATTTACTATAAATGGCTGACTTCGGTCTATGAATAACTTTGGATAAAAAAAAGGGTAAAAATTGACATTGTAAAATCAAGGAGGAATTAGAAAACTATAGTTCTCGTCTAATGTGAGATCAAAGGAAACATCTAGAGTTGGTTTTATTGTTTAATGGTAATACAGTTCAACACTACAATTATGAGTTCAATTATAAAATTTGGTATTTTACTCTAATTTATTCGAGAGCAGTAGTAAAAAGGAAAAAAAAATCTATTACTAACTAAACCAGAAACGAGTCCAACGCTTCTCCCATGAAAAGAGAGGACTTGATCCCGATCCACAATCCAAACCGAAACTATTAAATAATATGAATTTTCATCTCAAAATTAATTGAGTTATGACTTAAGATTCTCTCCTATGGTTTTAGAGCTCCATGTGTGTAACGATTTCCTCAAAATCCAATTCAACAAAAATGCTTAAAAATCTAAGCAGGTGTTTTAGACCTCATACAAGTGGGTATTTGGTCCCAAAAGTTTGGATTCGACTCAAACGAGTGAGCCAAAACATGTATTTTAATCAACGAATTTGGATTTAATTCAAGATGGTCTTTGTAATATGACACAATCTTGAGAGGATATGTTGGAGATACTCATCTTGTCCCACATTGAAAAGATGATGAATTTTCAACATCCTTATAAAAGATATGAGCTACTTTCCTTACTATCAATTAGTTTTGAGATGAAATCTCATATTATCTAATAGAAACCAACCAAAAAAGAACCTACTCTCTTACAAATGAAAACCAAATTGTTTCCAAGATTAAAGCCAAACAAACTAATATCATCACTTGAAATGTTGATGGAAGAAAGACTTTGAGAATATACTCGACATAAAAACTACTGAGGAACAAGAATCCACCAAAGTAAAAGAACCACGACCAACAACATCCCCCCTTCCCCGAGCGTCTCAACTTCGGCAAAGCTGCTCGGCAGTCTCCGCCTTCTCCAAGCTATCTTCCAAACTATGCTCCATCCAAGCACCCTACTGTTACCAAGAACAAGGTTGATTCCAGGGTAGTATTTTGATTTAAAAGCCAATTTCCTGCACCTTGCTGAAAATAATGACCTAATGAACACTGACTCTTCAAAGCCCAAATTCAGTCTTATGGCTTATTGAATTGAGCCCCAATTCTTCCTCCATTTTGCTTTTAGTAACAGACCCAAAATGGTCTTTTTTCATGACTATCCACAAAAAGCCCCATCAGTTCTGTTCTTTCTTCCTTTTGGCCCAAATGGTCTTTTTTCTCCCATAGCTCCCATTCAAATTTTTCATCCTCACTTTAACAACATTTCTTTAGGACTGTATATGGTCTAAGTTGGATTGAGTCACGAGAAATTTTGACCAATCTAAAGTTTCGGCTTAGTCAATCCACCATCTCGTCAAAACTCTATGTATTAGACTAATCCAACTCATATATTCAGAGTTGATTTAGGTTGGGTTCTTAAGTTGTGTTAAGCTCATTTTTCATCTCTAAAACTCAATTCATATGTTATAAATATGAAAAATAAAAATAAAAAGCAATAGGATAAACTATAATTTTGGTCTGTGTGGTTTGATGAAAGTTAGAATTTAATCTATATGATTTCAAAATCTAGAATTTAATTCTTATGGTTTGGAGACAGTCATAATATAGTTCACGTGGTTTTAAAAACTATAATTTAATCTTATTGTTTGATAAAACCTAAAAAATAATTATTGTCATTCGCAGTTATTTGTCAATTAAATATGTACAAGTTTGTTATTCATGTGACAATAATGACCGTATGAGTGAAGTGATTGAACCAAAAAATAATATATTTTACATGTACATAGTCACCTACATGTACTTAATACATTAACAAATATGAATGATAAGAACTATTTTTTAGTTCTAATAGTATCATATGGACTAAATTTTAGTTTTTAAAACCATATGGACTAAATTTTAACTTACTTCGAACCACAAAGACTAAATTTTAGATTTTAAAATCATAGAGACTAAGTTCTAACTTTCATCAAACCATAAAGATTAAATGCATACGGTTTGGGTTGAGTAGTCCAAATTGTTTATATTGTCGGTTTTCCTGTACACCCAAAATTCCTTCCTCTGCCTCTACAACGACCACTATTTTTAATAGTTTTCATCCACATTTATAATGTTGTCCATGAAAAAGGATGAACTACAATTAATGGCTATCCACTCCTCCATCCTAAAATTTTGTTGAATTATATTAAATCATCGATCAATCCAAAATTTTAGCGGATGAGTTGGATTAAATTTAATTATACCAACTAGCAAACTTCAACCCCACATTTCATACACAAAAAAAAAAAAAAATAATAATAATAAAAATCAAACTAGGGCACAAGTAATAATTTCATCAAACCTGATACATTCAAGCACTTGGTGGGCATTTTGGTTTAGGTTTTCACCATCTCCACGATCCAACCTACCATGACATGAGCAATGGAGCTCTTAAATAGCCTTCCCTCTCTCCATTTCTAACAATTCAACATCAAGAATGTATCTAAACAAAAACTTCTTCCTTGTCCTCGAAACTCAGATTTAACGTTTGTAACTTGAAACCTACACCCTGTATGATCTCGATCAAGCTCGCGGCCACTCCGGTAGATTGCATTGTTGTTTGTTTTGTAAGCTAGAACAAGGAGAAGGGGGAAAAAATCATTTAGGCAATTTAGTAGAATGCATAGAAAATGCTTGCTAACAACTAATGATCATACAAACCTCAACAGATGCAATGCCCTCAACAACTTCAACCTTCAACCCAGTGACACCCTCAGTTTGCTACAGAAGAATACATAAAAATATGCAATTTTAGACTTCAATTACTTCAAACAATAACTAAACCTAAAGAGCAAAATTTTGTATAGCTGTCCTAAATGAACATTAACAAAATCACACAAGTTAGGATCGAATTTGAATGAAACAAAGATAGAACTTGGTTGACTCTCCATTGAGGGACAAATCTTATGCGTTGTTTCAGCTACACCAAATTAATGATCTTAATATCAGGAATAAGAGTTGGAGGTTTGTTCACATCATCATCTTCATTAGGGCTGCTTTGGCTATCACGAAAAGAAAGGGGAGAACACAAAAGGAGGCTAATATATCATTCGTTCTCTCTTAGCATACTTAAAGATCTTTAAAAGAACTAGAAAATTGGTTGTTAACTTGACACATCAATTTCACTTAGCACATTCTACTAGATCTCATAGCTTTTGATATCTAACCGAAGAAGTGAACACACAGAGATCTACACATATAGCACAGAAAAATCGAACTCGATGAGCTGATTGAATTGGTAGAGATATAAGACCAAGTCGGGTAAAGTAAACTTGTACTAAACGGTCTCCATTTTCCTAAACTAAACGGCTTGAAGGATTATTGGCCAGGCTACCAAAGTACCAAAAGTAATCCATTAAGAGTGCGTTTGGTATTGCTTTTAGAATTGTGGAAAGCGACTTTAACAAATAAAGGCCATTTTCCAAAATTTAGTAGGTTTTTGGTAACATAGTCAAAAAGTAATTTAAAAAGTTTTCTAAAGTCACAAATGCTTTGGGAGAAAACACTCAATTAGTACTATAGAAAAATTGTCCAACTAAAAGCACTACTCTAAAAAGTGTACCCCAAACTCTTCTCCTAAAACAACAAGCTTCAACAAATAGGTTGTTAAATTATCTTAAACCACCAATCAATCCAAAAGCCTAAGCTGATGGACTGGAGGCTCTGATACCATGTTGAATTATGTTAAACACCAATCAATCCAAAAGCCTAAGCTGATGGATTGGGATAAATTTAATTATATCAACCAACATAGGTATTGTGATGGGATCCATTAGGCAAATATTCAGTGAAGTCACTTGGGCATATTAGTAAATTGTAATGGAGTAAGGGAATTTGGTTATAAATGTGAAGGCATGTGTAGTGAAACATTAGGCAAATATTCAGTGAAGTCACTTGGGTGAGGGAGGTGTAACTTGTAAGGTATCTTATACCTTACCAGTTTCCAGAAATTTCACAGAACAATACCTACGCATACCAGTAGAAACGACACTATATTTCATATATCATTAATAATCTAGCACTTACTTCACTACAAATAGTAATAGAAAAAACGACAAGCTAACCGGTGATGCTTGAGAGCACCGGAACCTCTCCTCCAAGTCATATGACTTAGCCTCCAAAATAAGACCCCCTCAGTACTCCTTTCCTTATACTATTTATACCTCAAAAGGCTCCCAACAACAATTTCGCAATACCCTATTAAGGAACTACCCAATTTTCCTTTTCTAGAATATTAAATGGAATTGAGGACCTGAGGTCCTTACAGGAGGTTCCAAGTTCCAATTAAAACTTGGCTTATCTTTGTATTTTGATTCCTTTTATATTGTAATAGAACTCTGGTTCTTCCGGGTTCTCATCATAAAGCTAAACGAAGAACAATAGGTCATAAAAAAATTGAGAGGAACATAGTCCTATTCAAAATTTTCAGTAGTTTCCCAATTGAGCCAGTTATATATTAATATCCCCTTATCTTTGCAGATTGAAAATTTAGGTCTTACCAACAGAAAACAGCTCATCCATTATAAGAGAAATTAATTAAAAACATTTGACTGATAAATAACAATGTACCTCCAAAGCCTCAGTTACAGAAGGAATAGCGGATTCATTTAGAGCCCCCTCTGCCTTCAAACAACAAGAAGGTTGACCATCAGAGAAGTCTCAAGAAATTCAAAGATAAAATACTGCAAATCATAGAATGAGAAATTTTTAATCTAATTTTTATTTTTAATTTAATATCCATGAGCATTTGAGTCAGGTTACGCATATCTCGACTATTCTCACCGGACATACTAATTGACCCAACAACATTTAGATATTAAGAAATCGTCCCTAGAGTGTGGCACCGAGATACATCGTAGGAATGGAAGTGAAATAGGGTCGTCTGGGAAATTAATTCCCACACCCGCCTCTAACCTGAGACTTTGAGGTGAGCATGCCCAAAGCCCGGGCGGTCATGTGCTGCTCCTAGGAGACTTGTTGGATGCTCTTAATCAGTAAGATTGAGCATTTTGTTGCAAAGTTTGACTACTAGTTCAAAGTGTCTTCATCATGATTGGGATTGGGCATTTCATGAACAAGATTGTGTATGATTCATTGGTTAATTCATGGACGATTTTCAAACTTACTTTCGAAGAGGAACGATTATTCAAATAGAGAATCTAATTTCAAAAAATCAACCCCACTACCAAGGTACAGGGCAAGAAATTGAAAATTCCTCCACCAATTAAGCATCTAAAACACTCAAAACCATAACCAATTCTCGTTCCCAAATCAAAATGCGGTCAGATTCTTCACCAAATGGCTATACTATATATATATGTACCTGAAAGAACATGGTGAGAATATCAGATGGCGAGACGGAGACGGTGACCGACGGCGATGGCGATTCGCCTTCAACTACTTGGTCCGGAACAGAAGCCTCGTCTTCTTCGACGGCCCTCGGTTTTGTCAAGCGGCGCGGCCGAATCCGGGCCTGAACCGCCGAATGGCTGAAGGAGGCGGCGGAGACGGCGGAGTTGGTGGAGGTGTGGAGAGAAATTGAAGGTCTGGTAATGGAAGTTGCAGGTGGAGAAATGGTGTGAAGTGTGGGGAAGGTGGAGATTGAAGCCATTTTTGTTGTTTGTGAAGTTGAAGTGTTTTGGGTTTCTATCTGCTTATCCCCATAATAACTGTTTGAGAAGAAAAAAAAAAGAAAAAAAAAAAGAAAAAAAAAAGTGAATATTTGGAGAATGTTATAGCAGATTAAAAATTAATACTTAATGCAATTATTTTTGTTTCATAATCATTTTGTTTTTAATTTTAAAAATTGAAGTCAATAATTTTTTTTTTTTTTTTTTTTACTACCTACATTTTAGTTATACTTTTAAAAACCAAACTAAAATTTGAAAAAAAAAAAAATAGCTTTAAAAAATTGTAAGTATTTACATACTTTCGTAAGGAGAGATAAACATATGGTAAGAAAGATGCAACACGTGGTAGGAAATTTAGTAAAAGTAAGTTTAAATTTCAAAAATAAAAAATCAAATAGTTATCAAACGACACATTTGTTTTTAGTTTTTAGTTTTTAAAATTTAAGCATACCACAATTATTTTATCATATGTTTTTTTTTTTCTTTTATTTATATGCCTACGTCTTACTTATATTATTAGAAACTAAACAAAATTTTAGAAACAAAAAAAAAAACTTTTAAAAGCTTGTTTTTATTTTTTAAATTTGGTTAGTATTCGCCACATTTTTCAGAAAAGATGAATACGATGTAAGAAAGATGAAACACATCGTAAGAAGTTCGAATAAAAATAAATTTAAATTTCAAAAACAAAAAACAAAAAACAAAAAATCAAATGATTGTTAAACAATGCTTAAAATATTATTTTGTTCCTCAACTATCACATTTAATCCATTTTGGTGGCTAGCCTTTTAAAAAATTCTTAACTTTACAAAAAGCTTTAAAATAGTTTTTAGATTAAAAAAAAAAGTAACTTTGATCTAAAAATTGATGAAATCGTAAGAAAATTCTAATAATAATAAAAAAAAAAAAAAAAGACATTCATCTTCTTCCTTTTCATCTCATTCTAAATTCTTTCTTTCACCCATTTTTCTCTTCTATTTCAAAATCAATAAAAATAACTTCGAAAGTCATTAGGTAACAACCCGCCCTTTTCCGTCAGCTTAATTAGGTTAGTTATTTGATTTAAATAAAATAAAATAAAATAAAATAGAAGAGTTTCTTTTGCTCAGTTGTGGAGGAGAGAGTCAACAGAGAAATAAGGTGATCTGAGATTTTAGTTTTAACAGATCCCTCGATCGATTGGAAATCGATTAAACTTTGCGAAGTGCCACCTCACAATCCCAGAAGCCAGACAGTCGTTCTCATCGATCGAATCACCATTCCACCTCTAGAATCCCTTCAAAATTTTACCTTTTGTCACGTCGTTCCTCCATCTTTGCTTTCCGAGATCGGGATTTTAGCTTTCGGACCAAATTGGTTTGTTGGGCGTGAAAAATCGGAACTGGATCATCTCGAGCGGCTAAAAAATTCAAGTCTTGGCTTGAAAAATGTTAGTTTTGATTTATGGTTTAATTATTTGGAATTAGAATCGAAATCGGATTGAAAATCGACTTCGTTTTGCGAAAACAGAGGTTTATGGCGATTTCTGGGAAATTGGGACCAAACTGGAGGCTCGCGTCCAGACCTAGGACCCGAACCTAGCTCCAAAGCACGCCAGCCGCAGGATCTACCCGAGCCTCGCTCCAAGCCGCGCGCGCGCGCTCAGATCGACCTGAGCCTGGCCTCTGAGCCTAACGCGCGTCTGAGCCTCGCACCGAAGCACGTGTGCTCCGTGCGATCAACCGAGCCAGGCGCCAAACCAACCCAGCCGTGCGATCCACCCGAGCAAGCGCCCGCGCCTCAGCCTGCTGCCACGTGTCCCGAACCGGACTCCGAGGTTCCTCGACCGCCAGATATGTCGAGTCGGATCTTCGCGCCTCAGTTGGATGACGCGTGTCCCGAGGCTGATCCGAGCCTACCGGTTGCGCCTTGGACTCACGCACTTTCGTCGCCGCCGCCGTTGACCGTTGACCATTTTTTCCAGAACATCAATTTTGGATAATTTCGACGTTCTGAGTACGTTTTTGGTAGTCTAAGGTGCTATATCTGACCCGTTTGTGTATTTTAGGTCGCGGAAATTGGTAGAGGCTTAGGAAAAGCCCTTTTGCAGTTGGATTGTTAATTCTTGGGAGGTTCGGCCAAGGTAAGGGAGTTTGCATAAATTGTTATATTTAACTGTTGAGCATGCTAGTTCTAAGATAGAATTTCTTGTTGAATCTTGATAATGTTGTGGTGGACGTAATGTTATTGCATGTGTTGTATGTTGAAAAATGCAACTGTTGAGGGGTTCGCCCGTTTATCTGAGGGGTTCGCCCATATTACTTAGCGGGCGTTCGCCCATTTATCTGAGGGGTTCGCCCAGATTACTAACAAGGGGTTCGCTCAAACTACTTAGAGGGGGTTCGCCCAAATTACTGAAAGGGGTTCGCCCATTTGCTAAGAAGGGCCTAGTGCCCAATGCTACTTGATCGTTATTTGGGATCTCGTATCCAAAAGTCGCTTAATTGCTAGGAGAAAGCCTTACTGAGTTTATGAACTCACCTTTTCTTTTTTTTCTGTGGCATGTCCGCAGGTACCCACGTAATGTACTGGGGTGGCTGCCTGATGTTGGATGATCATGAGATAGGTTTAGATGATAGGTTCATTTCCGCAATTAATGTTGTTTGAACTAGGGAGTTCTAGTTTAATTTAAATTCTTGTTAACCTTGCTGCCATTTTTAAGGGGTGTCCCGACCATTTGTACTTTGTTTTAAACTATGTTTACAAACTTTTGAAAGAGAAATAAAGATATTTGGGGTGGTTTAAGCTAGTGTTTAATTTGTGTTTCGTTTTAGAGTGGTTGCTCAGTAAATACCTAGGTTTAGACCTTTGTTTTGGGTCGGGTCTTTACACATTAATTGTCGTTGCACATCAAAGTCAGGTTGGTAAAGATAATAACATAGCCGTGAATGCTTGTAAAATTGAAAGGATTAACAATAAAAATATGAATTGAAAAAAATAAAATAATATGTATGGTAAAGAAATGAAAGAGAACATGGAAAAAAAAGGGAAAAAAAATACGAGACCCATGAATTTGCAAAACAAATCTTTCATTTATTATAATATCTAAATGGAGGGTTTGGAATTAAAGTTCCTAACTTTTTTTTTTTGAGTGCATCAAAATTCCTAACTTTGACTCCAATCTTAAGAACCAAATATCAATTTAGAATCAAGATTTCAAACTAGGAAACAGAACACATTTTTTTGTGTATTTTATTATTATATTCATTTATTTTTTTTTAAATGCGATCCAATTTTTAAAAAATAAAGAAAATTATATTAAATGAACCATCATTTCAAAGTAATACTAAATAGAGAATTTGTGATGGATAACTATGTTTAAGAAAATAATTATAAATATAGTGATATTTGAAACTATTTGTAAATATATTTTTTTGTTCTAAATTTAATTAATAATATTTTTTATAATACCCATCATACTCCTCCTTCTCACTTTTGTTTCCCTATCGTCTGTCGCCGTCATTTTTTTTTTTAAGTCACGTTTACATACATTTGATTGAGTAGATGGTTGCCATGTGGAAGCACAAATGTTTTTAACTTGTTTTTATTATTTTTTTTAGCAATCTCTTTAAATTAAAAAAAAAAAAATCGATTCATTTTCTGACAGTTTCATGTTTTTCATTTCTCATATTTTTTTTTCCTTTTAAAATTTGATGATTTTTATTGTTTTTTTCTTCTCATTTCAAATAAATTAACTATATATTATTCAATCTTTCTAAGTTTAATATTTTATTATTAATTCAGTATTATCTATTAAAATGTAATATTATGCATTATCAATATCATATTTAGTATTATATATTATTAATACAATATTTATGTTTTTTATTTAATAACGGTATTTATGTTATTAATACAATATTTTCTTTAGTTTTTTCATCGATTCTGACGATTTTCTTTGGATCTCTTTGTATTTTGATGGTTTTTTTTTTTTTTCATATTTTGTTTGTTATCGTCACCCATCTGACCTTCACAATAATCGAAGGCGAAAATCAACTTAAAACTCTATTTTTTTGGCGTTGTAGAAGCTAAAGATAAATACGATATTACTTAACTAATACGGTATTTAAAATAAAATATTGTTTATATAATATAGTATTTATAAATACGAATTAATAATATTGTATTCATAAAAATATTGCAATTTCAAACTATTTGCACCTATAATCATTAATACATTTTGATATTGTATTATAAATACTCCATTAATACGGTATTATAAAAACTCGAAACCCTAATTTTTTTGACGTTATGGAAGCCAAAGATAAATACTGTATTAATTATTAATACTATATTTATAAAAAAAATATTGTATTTATAAATACGCATTAATAATATTGTATTTATAAATACGCATTAATAATATTAAAATTTTCAAACTATTTGCACCTATAATTATTAATACATTTTGATCTTGTATTATACTCATTAATATGGTATTATAAAAACTCTAATTTTTTTTGACGTTGTTGAAGCTAAAGATAAATACTATACTAATTAATTGATACTATATTTATAAAAAAATATTATATTTATATAATACAGTATTTATAAATATGAATTAATAATACTATATTTATAATTTTTTCTCCATTTGACTACTCTCATTAAAAGTCCAAATATAAAATATTTCTTAATCGTCAATATGATATAATTTAGTATTTATATTCATGTAAAAAATATATATTACTTATACATAAAATGAACAATAACACAAGAACAACATCAATCCATAATTTTGTATTTATTTATTAATACATGGTTAAAGTTATTAAAAAAATTGACCCCAAAAAAAATTTCAAAATACTAAAATACAAATATAAAATAAAATTAGAAAAAAAAAAAAAAAACAACCATAATTTTGTTTTAGGAGCCAATTTAGACAGAAGTTGAAAAAATCGATGGTGAGAGAATTTTTTTAAAAAAGGTTGATAGATAGGGGAGGGATGTTATTTTTGTCCTTTTGCCTATATATGAATTTTTTTAATAAAACGCGGACTTAATTTTGCTAATTTTTGTCCATGTGAATAAGTTTGCAAATTCTTTCTTAATTTAGCATACTCTTACTAAAAGCCCTATTAAATATAGGTAACCTAAAAAAAAAAAAAAAAAATATAGATAGATTTTAGGAAATTTGTTGTGTATACCAACTTTAGGATCCTCTATTAGAATTATAACACATTTTTATCAAAAATTTGTTTAGCCTAAAATTTTGAGTGATTGAACTCAATCGAATTCAATCAATAACTAGTGATTGAACTCAATCACTCGACTACTTTCAGTTTTTTGGTATATGTGCAATTATTTTCAATTTTATACTATAGATGTAATTTTTTAGTCAATTTTTATTATACATAAAAAGTCCCATACATTTTGATATTATATTATAAATATTTATTAATATGAATATTATGAATATTATAAATATTTATTAATACTAATATTATAAGAAAGTATTTCAGTTTTTTATGGTATTTATAATTATTTTATGGATCTCTTTGACAGTTTTCAAAATATAATGTTGAAACTTCATGAGCTTTCAAACTCATGGCCCAATTTTAGAAGAATTATTTGTTTTAGCTCTTTACCGTTTACATAAGCAACTCATCTAGAAAATAACGATAGATTTGAGGTTCAAATATACTATATTTATTATGTATATTCGAGAGTTTGTGACATATTTGATTATTATGTTTAGTGTTATTATTTAAATTCTACGATTCAAAAATTGGGATTTAGCTATTATATTATTTGAGAGCAATTGTGCCCTCTAAAAATGTAGAGGATTTTGTATGTATGTTACAAAAAAAAAAAAAAATCCATACATAACATAATTTTTAAACTTATTCATTTGTTATATAAAAATAATTGATTGTACTATTCAATTACTCAAAATCAATAGAATGTTATTAGTTAAACTTATAGAAATTTAAAGTCTATCAATTGAACTAATAGAAATTTAAAATCTATCAATTGAACTGATAGAAGTCAAAAGTCTGTGAGTTGATTGAGCAAAATGTGCTATGAATGAAATTATATTAAAAAATGTGCTCAATTATAATGAAGAACAAAAAAATATGCTATAAAAGATAAATTCTAAAAAATATAGTATATTTATAGATTGTTATTTAAAATATTTAGTTACTAAATAAGATTTTTTTTTTTTTTTTTTTTTTTTGAATGTACCTGAGTACTAGGTTTTTTTCTTTGAATCCCTTAGGCCCCGTTTGATAACCATTTGGTTTCTTGTTTTTGGTTTTCTAAATTTAAGGCTATTTTCTCTCAAATTTCCTACAATCTGTTTCATCATTTCTATCATGTATATATATTTCCTTAAGAAAGTAGGGAAAGACCAACCAACTTTTAAAAACAAAAAATAGCTTCCTAATGTTTGTTTTTGTTTTTAAAAGTTGGTTAGTATTCTCCTACTTTCTTAAAAAAAGATGGATAAATAGTAGAAATGATAAAGCATATTGTAGAAAATTTGAGAGAAAATAGACTTAAATTTGAAAAACCAAAAACAAAAAACCAAATAGTTATCAAACGGGTCTTAATTACTTTCAAATTTGTATTTCCAAAACACTAATTAAAGAAGTAGAATGCAAACAAAAGAAGCTAAAGTCCAAAAAAAGATGAGCCCACAAGAAAATGACAAGGAAAGATGAAAGAAGAGGGTGGGGTGGGGGCATTAAATTTGTTTATGGAAAATGTTGTATGAAATTGAAACTCCCATGGAAAATGTTTTTAATATATAGTTTTGAAGATGGGAAAGAGAAAGTTCAAGGTTTTGACACGACAAGAGTGTCTCAAAAGAGAATCGAAAGTGAAGAAAACTTGTACGACACAAACACATTCCTCAATCCCTCGCCTTTTCCTTAGCACATTCGTGTTTTCTCTTTTAGTTTTCCACGTGGTGGCCCCTTCTCTCGGGTCGAGTTTGGAGGCATATACTTATACCAGTTGAGCTATAATTGATGTAAATGTCTTCGATAATTCTATTAATTAAGGTTGGACAAATATCATTTTAATCCATAAATTTAAAAACCATCATAAAATAACGCATGATTAAGAGAATACGGTAGAATAAAGAGGTGATGAGTTCAGTCCACGGTAACTACCTATTTAAAAATTATTTTTTCATAAATTCTTTGACATCCAAATGTTGTAGAGACAGACGGTACGTCTCGTGACATTTGTTGAGACGTGTGCAAATTAACTCGGACAATCATAAATAAATATATATTCGTTAAGTTTAAGGTATAGTTTCAATTTGGTCTCTATATATTTCAAAATAGAACACTTTTAAAAGTTGTACGTTTGGATGTGGTTTTTATGTAGAGAAGTTAGAGTCAAACCTTATTTAGATGTAGATTTAAAATAAGTAATTATTTGGAGTAGTTAAAAATAAATGATTAAAAACGAGTGGTTGAAAATGATGAGTTATTTTTAAAAGTAAAAAGGAGGAAGAATTCGTAAAAACTCGTTTAAACATAAGTTTTCGAGGAGGAGTTATAAATCTTCCATCTAATTTTTCTTTAAATATGACAAACAAATACTCCTAATTGTTTTTGAATTCTATTTAATAGTTTTTTTTAGTGTATATTAAGAGAAATTGGACAAATACTAATTCTTGCGATCGAACTATGATGTTGGTGTTGAACTGGTTTACAATCAAACAATGAAACTATTACGTCAACGACCTAATTGGTATTGTATTGAATGGTTATAAAAGTTACATTTTTCTCAACAACAAAAAAAAAAAAAAAAAAAAAAAATCACGTGACAGAAGTACATAAAAACTCCCAAACATATTGTAAATCAAAATCAAAAAGCATTTAATCCTAGCTAGGTAAGAATTAATGGATATCCACATAATGCCCTCTTTTAATTTTATTTGATACCACATAATGAACTTCATTAATGCATATAAGCTAAGTCTAATGTAAATCACTTTATAAGGTCCTCTAAATTAATTAAAATCCATTAATGTGACCGCCCTACAATATAGTATTGAATTAAAGTTCTAACAACAAAGTATAGATAATGGATAACAATAAATACAGCTTTTAATATCCATCAAATTACTCTAGAGGGACTTCAACCACTAAAATTTAATTCAAATACCATATAAATTAATTTCCTACTTTCTATGATTAATTAAAACATTTCACGAAAACTTATGTCCAATCCAATATGCATACTTATAACCAAACATGTTATATAAAGGTGTGTTTGGACGAGAAAGATGAGAGGAGAAGAATTGAATAAAATAAGGCAATGTTTGGTTTATGGGACCGAAAATATTAATATTATCATTTATTATTAATATTGATATTAAATTGTCTTTCACTTTTAAAATATTATTATTTTTAAAGATCTCAAGAAATTCTTAAAAAAAAAAACATTTTTTCTTTGAATTTATTTATATAAAATAATTATTTTAAATTTATAATTTTATCTATGTTACAAATTAATCAATTTATTTATATATTTTGAATTATCATTTATACGATTTTTTCTTCCATGAATAAATGAATAATATGTTATAGGTAATTTATTGTTCACTATTTTTTAGTTTCTATGAAATATTTAGATTATACACGCTATTTAATTAGTGATTAAATGTGGAATTCAATAAAAAAAATAAAAATAAAAAATGACTTCATTCACTAGTTCATTAATAAAAAAATTAATATAAAACGAGTGACCATTAAATTTAAAGCCATGAATAAAATTCAAATAGATAATGATTTAAGAATTTTCTAAACAAATCTTTTATCATTATTATATTTATTTTCTAATTATTGGTTAGAATAACAAAATTTCTTAACATGTAATTGATATTATTATTGTTTCTCTTTTTTCAAAATATACAATTGTTTAGTTAATATTAACCATAATAACATTAATATTAATTATAATAATTAGAATATAAATTAATAGTAACATATTTAAATAATAACAATGAATAAATAAATAATTAAAAGCTATGAATAAAAAATAAAAATAAAATTCATAAATTATCAATTAATATTATTTATAATATTTCATTAGAATTTCATTCCGGAATTTCAATCCCGCAAACCAAACAACTTTTTAGATTTTGGGGAATTTTATTACGGTAGTTGAATTCTGGAGAATTTAGGATTTTGGGGAATCTGGATTCCAACCTACAAACCAAATAAGGCTTAAAAGTTTATAGAGAAATCTTGTTTGGGAAGATGGTTTGGAGAGGCGTGTAAATTTGAATTACATTTTTATGTACGGTTTGAGATAGAGTTTTATTTATTTATTATTATTATATTTTTATCGTGTACTATAATTGTGTGATTTATTATTATTATTATTATTATTATTTAGTATAAATTGGAGAAAGGAAACCATCAAACCATGTAGGACATTACTATCCTTCCAAAGTCGAATCAGTGAAGTTGAAATAGACTACCACCAATTAAAATAATTAATGTGTCATCAATCCATTCGGTACTAATAATGTGTTTGTAAGCCATAAATAAGGATAAAGTTGGGTGGGTTTGAAGTTTGTAATTTGTAATCCTTTTTAATGTGCTCTTGTTAGATTAGTTTTGAATGAGATTGGATCTCAAAAATTATGAAAATGGATATAGGATTTAGGTTCAACAAAGTAGTTATAGACAACTTTGTTTGAGAAAGGTTATTTTGAGGAGGTATTATATAAAATTTTGTTTAAAAAAAGTTATTTAGAGTAAACTACCTCCAATGTTCGATGACCCCAGATGATCAGAAGAAGCAAGCCTACATTATAGCATTGCTAAGAGAGTCACTAAACTATATCATTATTGAAAAGACCAAGATCAATAGAATAACACGAAGCAAAAGAAGAAACCTCTCATTCACAACAAATGAAGTTGAATGAGACGAATGTTGTGCAAATGGGTCATCGAAAGTGATATCCTAGTGGTTAACCACAAATCATATAACATTGATCCATTGTGCGATAAACTTTTGATGATATGATACAAAGATGAAAAAAAGTTATCATTCTAATACTATGATGAATTTCTAAAAATAAAATAATAATGTATAGTTTCGATTAACTTTTTCTAATACATAAAATATCCAATTAAAAAGATCTCATTTATATAGTAAATCCTTAAGAATATATACTAATATGAAAGGTTGTTGAAACAATTTAAAAATTTTCCAAGTATGAATTAAATCTCAGGGGAAAGATTAAAAAAAAGGGGGAAAAAAAGAAGCTAGGGCATATATACTATACACATAACTTGCGTACAGGTTACGACATATCGGTACCTGCAAACGACATGATTCCCATTGACCCACTGAAAATGGTTTTTCCCTTTTTTTCAAAGCCCAAAACGTCGTCGTTTCCTCTGCCATTGTCCTTTTCAACAACTCCCTCGACTCTCTGCAAATCTTCTGGCCCTGAGCCCACGTATCGGTTCTCATTCGCCATTTTCGTCGCTCAAATCTCCAAATCTCTCTCCAAATCTCTCTCTACGAGTTCTTCGCTCAAAATCTTCGCAACCCGTTTCCCCTTTTTGTTCCCTTTCAATTCCTTCACTGCCTCCCCAATTCCCACCTCGATTTCGCAATCCCTAGTTTCCATTTCCCCCTTTTTTTCAGCCCTTTTCTTCCATTCCTTGATGGGTTCCTCTTCTTTTTCCTAGTTGAGCAAGACCCTTCTCTGATTTTTGGTTTTTTGTTGGTACCCAATTTGGGGATTTTGCTGTTTTGGTGTTAATCTGTGTTTTTGGGGCGTGGGGTTTGATCTGGATTGATGATTCTTTTCGGGGAGGAAAGTGGGATTTGCTCAAGATTCAAGGAAAATGGAGGGATATGCTGCTTGGGTCTGGAGGTGAGAGGTGGAAACAGAGGCGGCACATGTGGCAGCCGGTTCTTTCTAATTCCACGCCTGTAGCTTGCGGATTATCTGGCCAAGATTTCTTTCTCAAAGTATTGCCAGTCTTCTGATTTTTCTTTTGTTCTATGCATCATTTTTACTTGATAATTTTGTTTGACTTTTGTTGTGCCTTTTCTGTTCTCGTTGAGTTTTTGATCTTGTTTGTTTGGCATCTACCAGCATAGGATTGCTCTGTTCCGTTACGGTGATTACGTTGTCTGTGAATCTGATGTGATTTTGTTTTGTTTTTGATAAGAAACAATTTCATTGATGTATCGTACGAAAGAGCCCCAAGAGAGAAATTACTATAGTTATGGAAGATAGGGTAGCGATTACACCAAGTAATAAATCCCAAAAGACGCCCCGATGATTTTGATTATGCTATCCTCTTTAAGGTTTTTGAATGAAACTAGAATTGGTTATCCATTTGGTTGCTTTTATCTGCTCCGTTTTTCAATTTTCATTCGTCTCTCGTTTCCTTCCAGCATTTTAGTTTAATTTTGTGATCTAATGTCTTGTAAGTTGAATTAAGTGTTAGTGTTAGTGAGAATAGGCTAGTACCCTGAGCTACTTATTGCTTTAGTACGTTAAAAGAATTGGAGAGAATTGTTCTTACTCCTCCGTGCTTAGTTGTTTGTTTTGGTATAGATGTGTTGCTTCTTGGCGATTGAAAGGGTGTGGCCCTATTTAGCATGGAAGAATCTAAAATGGGGTGGATGTTACAAGTCCAATTGAATTGCATTAAGATCCTTGAAGATGTATGATTGAAGAAAATTGTATTGTGGGCCTGTGGGTAATTTTTTGTGGGAATTCAACTATGGGGTGAGAAAATCTGGTGGTGTGCTGTGTAAACTCTAGAACTGAAAGCATAGGCTGAAGAGTTGTTCTTACTCCTACGTGACAGTTAGAAGAATTGGAGAGAACTGTTCTTACTCCTACGTGCTTAGTTGTTTGGTGTCATGAACTGCACTCATTTACATTCTACTATGTCTAAATATTTTATTTATTGTACTTGATATAATAAAGTTTTGACTGTCATAGGATGGACGCAAAATTCAAGTTGGCGATTGTGCTCTTTTTAAGCCACCACTAGATTCTCCTCCCTTTATTGGAATCATTCGTTCACTAAAATCAGACAAGGAGACTAATTTAAGGTTAGATGTGAATTGGCTTTATCGGCCGGTTGATGTAAAGCTTCCCAAAGGAATATCGTTAGATGCTGCTCCAAATGAGATCTTTTACTCATTTCATAAAGATGAGATTCCTGCCGCATCATTGCTCCATCCATGTAAAGTTGCATTCCTCCGCAAAGGCGTTGAACTCCCATCAAGCATTTGCTCATTTGTGTGTAGAAGAGTGTATGACACCGATAACAAGTGTTTATGGTGGTTAACCGATAGAGATTATATTAATGTGAGTAGCTAGAGTATCCTCTTTTATCTCACATAACTTTTTTTCCATTCTTTTGTTGAATTTTCTAGTAACCTGTTGGCCAAATTTTAATTGCAGGAACGTCAAGAGGAAGTAAATCAACTATTAGATAAGACAAGGATAGAAATGCATGGGGTGAATGGGGTGATGCAGTCTGGAGGCCGTTCACCAAAGCCTTTGAACGGTTCAATTCCAGTTGTGCAGCTAAAATCTGGTTCTGAAAGTGTACCAAATAGTTCCTTTCTCACTTCGCACATTAAAATCAAGAAAAGGGAACGGTGTGATCAGGGGTCTGAACCCACTAAGAGAGAGCGACTTTTTAAAGCAGAAGATGGGGAATCTGGTCAGTTTAGATCAGAAAGTATGCTAATGAATGAGATTGCCAAGATAACTGATAAAAGAGGACTTGTTGACTTTGAAGGGGTTGAAAAATTTGTCAAACTTATACAACCTGACAGTCCGGGTAAGAAAATAGATTTGGCTGACCGAATGATGCTTGCTGATGTTATAGCAGTCACTGATAGGTTTGATTGTCTAGAATGGTTTTTGCAGCTTAGGGGTTTGCCTGTATTAGATGAGTGGCTTCAAGAAGTTCACAAGGGAAAAATAGGGGACGCCAATAGCACGAAAGAAAGTGATAAAACTATGGAGGATTTTCTTTTGGCTCTACTTCATGCTCTGGATAAACTTCCTGTGAATATCAATGCCCTTCAGACTTGTAATGTTGGCAAGTCTGTGAATCATTTACGTACTCATAAGAATTCTGAAATTCAGAAGAAAGCAAGGATTTTGGTAGATACTTGGAAGAAACGCGTGCAGGCTGAGATGGATGTTAATGACGCAAAGTCCAAAACTAGTCGTGGTGTCTCATGGCCTTCTAAATCTGGGCCTTTGGAAGTTTCTCAAGTAGGGACCCAGAAGGTTCGGGGATCTGGTGATGATAGTTTAAAGAGCTCTGCATTGTCTAGCACCATAAAATCTTCTTCAACTGTAGGCACATCATCAAAGGATAATAACTTGAAAACACTAGTTGGAAACTCAGATCTTCCCTTGACTCCAATAAAGGAGGAAAGGAGCAGCAGTTCGAGCCAGTCCCAAAACAACAGTCAATCAAGTGATCATGCAAAAACTGTGGCATCTTCTTGCAAAGAAGACACTAGGACCTCAAATTCTTGTTTAGGAAGCGCTAACAAAGTTTCTAGTGGTGCTTCTCGGCATCAGAAATCGAGCAATGGTATTCATTTGAATACTCTCACGGCAACGCAGAAAGTATCTGGGTATGGGAAACTTAATGCTGTAAATAAGAGCTCAACTACCGAAAAGACCTCCACTGCATCACATGAGAAATCTCCAGATGCGTCTCTTGTTGAACATGGTTATAGTCGACTTGTTGTGAAGTTACCAAATACTTGCAGGAGTCCTATGAGAACTTCTAGGGTTGTCACTGAAGATCAAGTTGTTTCATGCCAAGATGGATCTCTTCATGATGGTGATAACCATGAAAAGAAAGCTAAAGACAGAAGCAATTTGCTTGGGGCTAGTTTTGGAACTGAAGAAAACTTAAATCAATGCCATAAGAAAGACCAATATCTCAGCACAGAGGAGGGTAAAGAGACAGTTGCCTGCAATGAACAATCCAGGCTTGCTGAAGCCAGTGACGAACAATCAGAAAGTATTGCTCCGATGACTGGGATTGTATCTAGGCCTGGAAAAACTTATGATGCTTCTCTAAGCTCCATGAATGCATTGATTGAAAGTTGTGCTAAATTTTCTGAGGCTATTGTATCATCATCACCGGGGGATGCGGTAGGGATGAATCTTCTTGCTAGCGTGGCTGCTGGGGAAATGTCTAAATCTAACAATGCATCTCCATTGGATTCTCCTCGGGAACAATCACCTCTGGCAGAAGAATCATTTGCTGCCAATGATGGGCAATTGAAAATTTTTCCGGAAGAAATGACTAAGAACACATGTAATGAAGCTGATGGTAATGGTAGGGCTGGAGGTTGCACATCTTCTCAGCCTCTTGGCAAAAAGAATGTGTTGCAGGATAGAAACGGATCTCATCCTGCCTCGACCTCAGCTGACTCTTCCAGAGATGGAAGAGGCGTTTCATTTGCCAGTTCGAAGGACTGTATTATGCCATCAAATGTGCAACAAAACATGGAGAGGACACCTTCAAAGTCTGATATAAAACCTGATTCGGAAGCATGTGATGCCTCTATATCTATTTTTTCTTCATGTGGCATAGAAGAAGCTAATACAGAGATTGAAGAAAAAGTGGGAGGCAGTAGGTTACTCGACTCATTGAAAGAGGGTACCCATCACCATAGAGATGAAAAACTGGATCTAACCGATGAGAGAGCGATAGAAAATGGAGTGGTTTTGAAATCAGAAGTTACTGCCGCAACTCGTGAAGTGGAAAAGCAAGTGGATGAAAAGACATCTTGTTTATCTTCACAATTGAGTGGCAATGCTGTTCAGACTCATGGGGATTTAACTAGTGGCTATGGAGTTGAAGAGAAACTTCCATCTACACCTGAGATTCATGCAGATTTTAAGGAGGAAAAGGTTGACACCATTGTGACACTTCCTGAAGCCAATCCTATAGAAGTCAAGGATAAAAAAGATGTTGTGAATTCAGAAATTCACGTTAATCAGATTGGGAAACAAACACCGATTCAAGGCCCTTCTATGTCTGATCGTAAAGATGATTGTGCTGTGCAGGATTTGGGAAAAACAAATGACATCAATAATTTTTGTGACAAGGTTTCTATGCACTTGGAATCTCCTTCCGGCATACCCTTACCAGAAAGTGATCAGGGTGAGAAATTGAGTTTAAATGTTCCCGAGTTGATTGGAACGAAAGAAAATGTCACCAATGCTAATCCTACACTTTCTGCTCCAAAGTCAGATACAGTGGTAAAGCTGGACTTTGATTTAAATGAAGGTTGTGTTGACGATGGGATGCAAGAAGAGATTATTTTAAGTTCATCCGCTGTTCAGATGCCCGGTCTCTTACCTTTTCCCATCTCTTCAGCATCAGAAAGTTTTCCTGTTTCAATTACTGTGGCTTCTGCTGCAAAGGGATCAGTTGTTCCACCAGAGAACTCCCTAGCAAACAGAGTTGAACTTGGATGGAAAGGTTCAGCTGCAACAAGTGCTTTTCGCCGGGCAGAACCACGAAAGAACCTTGAAATGCCACTCAGTTTGAGTGATGCATCTCTTGTGACCACCAGTAGCAAGGTGGTGCGCCCACCTTTGGACTTCGACCTGAACATACCAGACCAGAGACTCCTAGAAGAAGTTACTTTGTCAAATGTACCCGAATCTGGGCCTTGTGATCGAGGTGGTGGACTTGATCTTGATTTGAATAAAGTTGATGAAAGTAGTAATGTGGGTCTATGTTCTGTGAACAAGAGTAGGTTGGAACTCCCCATGTCAGGTAGGCCATATGTTTCTGGTGGATTAGGCAATTATGGTTACAGCGTCTCCAGAAACTTTGATTTGAACAATGGACCATCCCTCGACGAAATGGGGGCCGAGACAGTACATAGTCAGCAGAATAAAAGCTACATGCCATTTTCATCACTTCTCCCTGGAATGAAGGTGAACTCTGGAGAAATTGGGAGCTTCTATTCTTTGTTTCCTCAGGGGAATTCGTATGCAGCAATGACAGCAATACCATCAGTCTTTCCAGGTAGAGGAGAACAAAGTTATCTTCCCACCGCCGTTTCTCAGAGAGTATTTGCTCCCCCGGCTGGCGCTGGCTTTCCTGCTGAAATTTATCGTGCACCCGTGCTTTCTTCCTCTCCTGCTTTGACATTTCCACCTACTAACCCCTTTAGTTATTCTGGGTTTCCTTTTGAAACTAGTTTCCCTCTTCAATCAAACACTTTTTCAGGTTGTTCAACGTCTTACATGGATTCAACCTCTGGTGGTTCGCTCGGATTCCCTACCATTACTTCTCATTTGTTAGGACCGGCCGGGGTAGTCCCTACTCCTTATCCAAGGCCCTTCATTATGAGCTATCCAAGCGGCAGTGGTACTGTTGGTCCTGAGATTGGAAAATGGGGAAGCCACGGTTTGATGGATCTTAATGCTGGTCATGTGATTATAGATAAAGAAAGAATTGATGAAAAGTTTCCTGTAGCCATGAGACATCTTTCAGTTCCCAGTTCGTCGCAACCTTTTTCTGATGAGCAGCTTAATATGTTTCAGATAGGAGGTTTACACAAGAGAAAAGAACCTGACAGTGGCTTCGATGCGGCCGATAGGCTTAACTACAAGCAACGATGAGGGAGGGTGGTAGCATTTAATTGTGGTGAACATGTAAGTCCTGGTGAGTTTACTTACTCTTCCCCTTCTGCATTTTTATGATCGTTATACTGCCGAATATTATGGCACATTCTTGTAGGTCTTTTTATGATTATGATTTTCTCAAATTAAACTTGTTTTTACCTTTTCCGCTCCATTTAAAGCTCTAATGTGAGATTGATAATTCTTAAAATTCTGTCATCTGTGCATGTGCTTGAAATGTTCTGTTCTGTCCCATTTAGCCAGGAACCGTTTCCTCACCGTTCTCTTTTCTAATTTTCCCTCTTACACTCAAAGTTAGTCTTTTTTGTTTATTAATTTATTATTTTGTGTAATCACAAAATTTTCAGGTTATATTCCAGTTGGTGACGTTTTCTATGGCCCATTTGGCTTTTGATGCTTATTTATTTATTTTTATGGAACTTTATTACCTATGGATACACGAGTTTTCTTAGTCAAGTTATTTTCTTTGTATCGTATTTTGTTTCTTTTTATTGGGTCAGCTTATGCGCAGCTCAACTATTTTTTATTGGACAAACTACTTATACTTACCAGTTTGGTTGCTAAGAAAATCGGTTGAAAATTGATTCCTAGGTTCGTGGCCTCTATTAATTGAATCCTTAATCTCTAAAACCTAAACCATGATGGCATAGTCATACCTAAATGTACTTTTGAAAACAGAAAATTAAGAACAACCATGCTTAGGCATTAGTTTTTTGAACTTTGCATGTTTAGAGAGTATTTGTTCAAGTTTGTACCCCATTTAAAATCCTATACTTTTTTATTCTGTTATTGCAAAGTCAATTTTCTACCTCTTTCATTATATCTGTTCTGCTCCTTTTCATTTTTGTATAGTATTCTTTTTGTTGTAATTGTCCTTGTTTTTTTTTCTTTTCGTACCTCAACTATTGTCACGAGACATAGACTACAATATTTGGATATCAAAATACTCATTACCTTTTAGTTAGTTAAGGTCCTTCCGACTACTAGCCATTTCAATGATGGTTGGTTGAAATTCTCTTTGTTTCTTTTCCTTTCTTTTTCCTTTCTCGAAATATTGACGTTGACCCTTTCACTCTTTTGATAGGCCAAAGAATTACAAACCGAGAAAAAGAACACAGCATACATGCATTCGTTGAGCAAATAATCAAGGATTGTTTATGAAGGGGCTCGTTTTCCCTCTCAAACGTTGGAGCAACATCACAAGTTTTCGAGAAGCTGTTTTCCGTCCGCTGGTAGACACAATGACACATTTCGACAGATTTGTTTTCGTTTCACACAAGCAGATAAGGTTTCATTTGTAAATATATCTAACTTAATAGAAGCACAAGGAAGTTGCTGTCTAGAAACCTGATGAATGGCGTCCGGTATGTGGACGATTATCCATTCGAGCCCAATCCTTTCTCTTCACCTTCGAAACAGAACTGGATGTAAGGTTTTTTTCGAGGTTGTGGCCGGCCTTCGTCAATGAGTGTTTTCCCTTACATGTGTAGCTATTACTTCATTCTTACTGCTAGGTTCTTTTACACATTTTATTGATATGAATACACAGGCCTTTTCTCTCTTACTCAGTTTTTCCATTCCCACCTTTATTATTAATCTAAAACAGGATACCCCAACTTTGAGCCATCATTTTATTTGGTCTTATCTGTCTGAATTTTGTACATTTGCCAATCTTTATATTTTACTGCTAATGACATTCTTATTGCCATATATTACTTTCAAGTTACTTTGACCCTTTATTGCTCATTAATCTTGAACTACTTCGATCCTCTTGGCTTTCACGCCATCGGAGAGGATACTCGGGAACTTTTTCGACCCCGAACATTCCAGCGGATGATCTCCTGGGTATCATTATTTGTGGGTGATTTGAGACGAGGAGGATGAGAATGATATGTGCAATCAAAATGATTCTTCTTTTTTGGTGTAAATCTTGTTTTGATGATTGATGGTTATGATGAACAAGGTTTATTCTCAACAATTGATAGGGGTTTGTGTTTGAACAGTAGATGATGTGATGTGAGATTGTAATCTCTTCCCATTTTTGGACTTGCCATATGAAGTAGGCCAAACGTTTGAGAATGTTTGAATTCCTATTTCAAAATTACAATATTGCCACTCCAGAATTTTTATAGTATTTTTTACAGTAATTAATTAATTACTAGGCAGTCCAATCACCAATGTTGCCCGGGAAATTAGGCTGTTTTTATTTGTGGCCCACAAATCACAAGTAATTCGTTATTGGAGTAATACTTAGGTAAATATGGGTAAGTATTTTGGAAATATTTGCCGGAAATACTTATTTTTTTGTATTTCTCTTTCCATCAATCAAAGTTAATTTTTTTTAAAAAGGTAAAAAAAGTAAAATTGTGTGGCTTTAAGGTGGGTAAGTATTTTCAAAATACTGGAAATACTTACCCACCTTACCTAAGTATTGCTCTTCGTTATTGCCTTTATGGCTTGACACGTGTCACAATCATATTGTTCATGATTATATATTCATATTTTTTTGGAGGAAGATTATATTTGACATTTGAGTAATTGGAACATTGGATGCAAATACATGCCAACCTTCTTTGGCTCATGTTATTGGATCTTTGTTTTTTAAACTGCAATACCACTCAATTAGGAAGTCTAGGTTTTTTATGATTTATTCTCTTAAAATGATGTTGTTTAAGTTATTCAATTTTTCGATTTGTGTTGATTATTATTAAATTATTTAATACATATTACTTCTGTATTTATGATACAATATAAATATGTACAAATAACTAAATACTTAAGAGATCGATTAGATTTAGGGGGAGGGGGAGGGGGAGGGGAGGAGAGGAAATTATCTCAAACCCATATTTATTTTTTTATACATAACAACTTCTCTCAACTTTTCTTCAACTTATTCTCACATCTCATCAAATGTATTTAATCTTATCGAACTTTATTACAATAAAAATAAAAAATAAATAAAAAATCTTCTCTCTTAAACACCAATTCCGAAAAAAAAAAAGTTATAACATTTCTTTTCGAAATGCAAATCTCCAAAACAAGTTTCTAACATCTCCTCTCCAATACACAAATTCTCAAACAAATACTTCCTCTTCCTCTCCTCTCATCTCTTAAACTCCAAAATTCAATTACCTTAGGGTGTGTTTGGACCCCGTTTATGTAAACGGACGGGTTGATTATAATAACCTAACTCATGTTTGTCCCACCATTTATCATACATGGTGGTAACCTCATGCTCGTTTATCAAAATCTATGTGTCCATTTATCTAATCCTTATATGTATTATTTTTATTACAATAATCAGCCCCTCAAACATCGTTTATCATAACCGTCATAATAATCTACCGCTTATCATAAATCACCGTTTATTATAACCATCCATTTATCATAACCAAATTGGTGTCCCAAACACACCATAAAATTAGTCTTTGTATGATATTGTTCATTTTGAGCATAAGCCCTCGTGATTTTGAATTTTGTTTCACTAAAAAATGATGTTTGTTCTCCCTTATAAATTCATGATCTAACCCTTGATTATCCAATATGAGATTAACTATTGTCATTTTGTTTGTATTTTCAACAAGGTCAAATAGATAATTATTATTAAGTAATTTAATGGAAGTAACTAAAATGTTATAAGTTTGTTCTATGATGATCACTTATCCTTGCAAATTCAATATATATATATATATATATATATTATATTCAAATCTTGTATGGTTGAATAGTATATCTTATAACAATAATGTGGAGGGATGTAAGATGAGATCAACAAAACCAAGAAGTCGAAGAAATAAAAAGTTAGATAAAACTTGTAAGTAAAGTGGTAAATAAAAAACCAAATAAATTCGTATCGCAATATTTTTATTGTTTGGTTGTAAACAGTTCGACAATAGATTCGATTACGAGAATTGATATTTGTTATCCTCCCAATATATGTACTAAAATAAACAGCGGTAAATAAAAAAGAAATCATATTAAGAAAAAAACAGAGCAAATCTAGGCTGGTTCTCACAAAACACGCCCATTTCGGGCGCAATTACCTTGTTGAAAAAAAAAAAGTGTTAAAACCCCCAAAAAACTCAAAATATTCTCAAAAGAAATCTCTCCAATGGCAGACAAAAACAAAGGGGTTTGCTCTGTTCCTCTGTTTTGGTCCCTTTTAGCAATCTCCACCATTGTTATCTTCTTCTTCCTCTTCTCCTTCCATTCTCCAAACCCTTTTCTTCTCACAATCCTTCCAAATCTCTCCACTCTCCAATCCATCCAAGATCCAATTCCTCCAAAACTTCAATCCAAACATTCCCCACTTCCCCATGAACCAACCCCTCCAAAAGGTAACTACTCCAAACAACCCCCATTCTTGTATTTGAATTTTGCTCTGTTTTTTCTTGTTTTTTCATCATGCTCTGTTTTATTTTCAGAGAAACACTCTCCTCCAAAATATGACTCCAAACAATCCCAATCCCAATTTCCCCATGATCCAACCCCTCCAAAAGGTAAATTACAGTCAACCCATTTCTTGCATTTGAATTTTGCTCTGTTTTTTGTTGTATTTAAACCATGCTCTGTTTTTGTGCAGAGAAACAGGGGTGCGATTTATGGAAAGGGAAATGGGTGAAGGATCAAAGAGGGGCGGGACTATACACGAATTGGAGCTGCCCGATGATTCAAGAATCGAAGAATTGCTTCAAACAGGGGAGGAAGGATACGGGTTTTGTGAATTGGAGATGGAAGCCTCACCAATGCGAGCTTCCGAGGTTCGATTCCATGGCGTTTCTTCGTCTTCTTCGTGGGAAGACGGTTGCTTTTATTGGGGACTCTGTTTCCAGAAACCACTTCGATTCTCTCCTCTGTTTCTTGTCTCAGGTTCTGTTTCCTTTCTCTGTTTTTCCTTTTTTGGTATTTGGGTGTTGATGTTTTCTTTGCTTCATTTTCATGCATTTTATTAAAAACAATAGGAATGGAATAATTATTGGAATTTTGGGGGTTTTCATTTTGGTTGGGGTATGGATGAATTTTCAATTTTTTTCAACAAAATATTTGTTTTTTTTTTTTTTTAGTTATAATTTTTTAGAAGAAATTCCATGTTTTTTTTTTTAAATTTTTTAATAACATGTTTTGAGTAGAGAACATTGTAATTTTTTGTAATTAAGTTTTAGCATATGCCTTTCTTGGGCCAAAAGTAATTGATGTTTGCTGTTCGTAGAGATATCATTTTATATATATATAAAAAAAAGGAAATTTGTGAGCTAAATGAAGACTAAAAATATAGTACCTATATCGAAAGGAATGTTGATTCGATGATTTTATTGTTTTGTGATAATCTAAAATCTAATTTGAATATTATTCGATTATGAGAGCAGTAATATTATCTTTGTGTTTGTAGATTTTCTTTCTTTAACTTATACTAAAAAAATGTTATCTATCAGTTTGATTTTTTGTTCATTTCCTTTTATATTATATTTGAAGTGCTAAAATAAAATTAGGGTTCGATAGAATTATTATTTTCTTAATTGAAAAAAAAAACATAATTTCTAATGATGTATTCAATGTTTCTAGTTTTCTAAAACTTCGAACAGAAAACTTCGGAAGGAAAAAGGTAAACATTTTAAGTATTTCAAATTACTATGTTATTTTAAATTTCTGAATTTATTATGCTTTTCATAAACATGTTTTTGAGAGCATTAAAATTGAAAAAATAATTATATAAAAAAGGAAAAGGATTTTAGAAAAACTGTTTCAAATTTGTTTATAATTTTGAAAATTTAAAAGGGTAATGAGAAATAGGGTTAACCATGCAAAGAAATAGATATATTTTCAAGAAACTATCAATATGAAAAAGAGAAAATTGCCAAAAATGGGAGTAAAGTCATAGTTGGCTGGCATTTGTTATAATTGCTTTCCAAAATTGGAAGTTGAATTTTAGCAAATTCCCACTGGAAAATTGCTGGGTTCATAGTTGCAAAATTGGCAATAAATTGCTGTTAAATTTGTTTTCTGAAATTAGCTACTTTAAATTCAAATTTATTAAATGGAAAAAACCAACAAAATAAAAAAGAGATTTATTTAATTGATAAAAACAATAAATTCAATAGATAAAAAGGCAACTGGTTTCCTTAATTTCAGGTAATTGCTGTTAAATTTGGGCTATGAATGCCCAACAACTATATAATCAAACTTTTCCTTTAATAATAGTTAACTCTAAATTTTGGTGATTTTATTATTTGGTGAAAATTTAGACCAACACACTATAGTCACGAGTATTTCTGAAATTAGTATTTATAATTCCCGACATATTTAACAACGGTACCATAATAATAGAGGGGGATAAAGCCCCAACCCAAACCGCTTCAACCAAGACTCACTGACCTTATTCAAAATGGGATAACAATAATCAAAATTAAAAGTCCTAACTGTCATGACCCATACTCTGGAATGTGTTTTTGATAAATTTTGGAAGGTAATATGTTGTCCTATCAATAATAATAATAATAATAATTATTATTATTTTTTAAGTTTAGGACTTTGGTAATAATTTGGTCTTAACAACCCCAAGTTAGTGTTTTTCTTTAAAGATTGATTGAGAAATAGTTTAATTCTTGATTAGTGTGCTAAGATTGTGTGTGATCTTCTCCTGACTTTAGAAGGTTGTTTACTAATGAATGGCTAAATTTGAGATAATGAAAACCCAGTTTTTAGCCTAAAGTCAATTGTAATTTTTTACTTTCAATTTTATCAAATATTTAAACTTCTAATATAGGAATCTACTCAATTAATTATGTTTCAAAAAAAGACATTTTAAGTATTTCAAATTTTAACCTCAGATATTAAATTAGAAAAATTGTGACAGGTTCAAAACTTACAATATTTTTGTTTGAAGGGTTTGGACATTTTTTTTTGTAAATTAATTTTATTGAACATTCTTGAATGTACCTTGATCGAATTGTAAAATTTGAAGTAATTTTTTCTTTCTTTTGTTTTTCTGAGTTTAATTACAAATCAAAACATGTGATCTCTGACTTGAAAATACATGTCAATTATTACGTTCACTTTGGCAAAATTTGAATTTCTCAAAATGACTTTAACTTTAATTTTAGCTACTTGATTTTTACAGGTAGAAACTCCACAAGATGTTTACAAAGACTCTGAGGATAGGTTTAGAACATGGTATTTTCCAAAAAGTAACCTTACTTTGATGATGCTTTGGTCTAAATTCCTTGTGGCTGGGGAGGAGAGAGTCACAAATGGAACAGGAACTGGCGTTTTCGACCTGCATTTCGACAAGGTCGATGATAGCTGGGCGCGACACCTACCCGATATTGACTACGCGATTATCTCCAATGGGCATTGGTTTTTTCGAGTGTTATACTTGCACGAAGGTAACAAAGTGACCAATTGCATCTATTGTAGCGATCCAAAGGTCACCAATCACAATCCCGACTATGCTTTGGGAATGGCTTTTCGAGCAGCTTTTAAGTACATTAACGATTGTAAGAACTGCGGTAAGTTGGTGACATTCGTAAGGACATTCTCCCCTGCCCATTTCGAGAATGGGGTCTGGAACACGGGTGGCTCTTGCAATCGAACGAAGCCATCGAGTACAAAGGAGATCAATTTGGAGAGCTATGATTGGAAGCTAAGGGACGTCGAGGTAGAAGAGATGAAAAAGGCGAAACAAGATGGGGCGATGAAAGGGAAGAGATTCGAGGTGATCGATGTGACGATGGCTATGACAATGAGAGCGGACGGGCACCCGGGGGAGTTTACGGGAAACATATGGATGAAGGGGTACAGTGACTGTGTGCATTGGTGCATGCCAGGCCCCATTGATGTTTGGAATGATCTTTTGATGGCAGTTATAAGAAAGGAGGCAGCAATAGATTCATAACCAACTATTCATAAAAAAATTTGGAATGCATTTTTTTGGATGATTCAAATCATTTGTTGCACATTTTTGTTAAAAAAGTGTCAAATGTAAAATTTCTTTAATATGTTTTTTTAGATTAACTAGCTTAAATCATTTGGGAAACTTTGGGAGAATAACCAATCCAAAAGAATTACAAAGTTCAAACTACGGATCCTTTTGAATTGCCTTCGAGCACACCTCATAAGCACTCTTCACCATCTCACCGATATGACTAAGTGAAGTGAATCGCTATAATATCACTTGTTAAGGACAAGTGATCATACACAAATATCTTTCTATTAGACATAAATTCTTATAACTTTATTTTTTGATTCATTTAAAAGGTCTCATGCAAATGAAGATAATCGTCTCACTCATATACATATAATCTATTACTTTTTTTTTATTCTTTTAGAAAGAAAGTAATTATTAAAATAGGAAGAATGTATCTAATCTATTACTTTTTTTTCTTTTTCTTTTTTTAATTCAACAATATTTGAGAATCAAACCTGTAACCAATTGGTTATTGATGTCACTAGCACCATAACTAGTTTTCTCTTCATCAAAATTTAAAACAATATGAATAATTTAATCTAAAAATATAAAGTTGAAAGAAATATAAAACATTATACAATTCAACCGAACAAACTTTTCTTACTTTACATACATGTGAGAACATTTGGCTTGATGTTCTATACAATTGAAGAGATGATTCAATGCTCAAAAAGATTAACAAAGAACTTTGATCAATTCTACTTGTTTGCAATTGGAATGAAAATATTGATCTCGAACTCGATCTACTATAAATATGTATACATATATACATATACATATATATACATATATACACACACATATACATACATACACATATACATATATACATATACACATATACATATATACATATATACATATACATATATACATATATATATATATATATATATAGTCCCATAAATGTCTTAGTAATTTTGAACTTCGGAACCTTTCAACAATGGAATCTTATCTTTGGATGAAGACTCCAAGCTTGAAAAACCATCTTTTCCCGGCAACTCGTCTTCTTTTATTTTCCCCCACATAATCGAGTAAAAACCACTTGCTATTATGGTTGCTCCAATTATACTGTCACAAACCAAAAATGGAATAATACTTTAGGTATTTTCAAGACCGAGATTTAGGAGTTTCAAACCTGAAACCTTCGAACGAACACATTTTATAAGCCTCAAGCTTCAACCAACGAGGTGGCTAGCCTGACCCTTAGGTATAGGCTTGTTTTGCAGCTGTTTTTGTTTTTCAGTCTTTGGTATAGGCTTGATGATTATGTTTTTCTCATCCGTTTGTAGTTTCTTCATCTAACAAAGAACTTTGTTCTTGGTTTTATTTCTTTGTATTTTCTTGTTCTTCGTTGCTGGTTTTGTTTTAGCTTTTGTTTGCTAGTTTCTTTGTCTATCAGACTTTGTTCTTGGTTTTCTTTCTTTGTATTCTCTTTTTTTTAAACAAGGGTAACCACGTCCGTCTCTAGGTCAGACACTGGGAAACATCGAAAGAATGGAGATACGAGAGGTGTCTATAAATTAATGTCACATGTGAGTCTCGAACTTGGGTCTTGAGGGGAGCACACCTTTAAAGCTCAAGTCTTTCTTTGTATTCTCTTGTTCTTCTTCCACGAATTTAGGATTTTGTATCCTTTAAACACTTTTTCATTTTCATTATATCAATGAAATGTGGTTTTTTGTTTTTTGTTTTTTTTTTTAAAGTAAATAGAGAGAGATGCACCTTCCAAGATAGAGATCATCCCCAAGGAAAATGACACCAGTAGCAGCTGCAATGCCAATTGAGAGTGGCCTGAAACTTGATACATAAACAGGCCCTTTCACATTTACACCCCATGTGTGGATTGCAGAGACAAATGACTGACCCACACATCCCTACATCAATACAACAACAACAAAAACTCCACATTTAAAGCAACATCAATCCCTTTTTCCCAACCAAAATTCAAAATTCGTTTGATAACCATATGATTTTTTTTTTTTTTTTTTTTGAAATTTAAGCTTATTTTTATCCAAAATTCTTACAATATATCCATCTTTCCTTAAGAAAGTATGTGAATGCTAACCAAATTTTAAAAACAAAAACAAGCTTTTGAATCTACTTTTTTTCTTGTTTCTAAATTTTGGTTTTGTTTCAAAAAATATAGGTTAGATGTAGGCATCAAAGTAAGAAAAAATATATGATAATGTAGTTTTTGTAAACTTAAATTTTAAAAACTCAAAACTAAAAACAAAATGGTTATCAAACAGGGCCCGGATTCTTTCCCTTCTTACCGAGTTCAAAACAGCAGCAAATTCCAGACCATTTTTTAGTTTCCATGCACTCAAGTTTCCTTCTGCTAATAGGCATATTGGTGCAGCTATAATGACCTCGAAAACATAGAACAAGCACACCACAACTAGCTCATCTGGATACATGTTCAACATTTGGGTCTGTAAATAAATCTTTAATTAGGAGTATATAATCATCCATTTTGATTCTCACTTCAAAAGCTAACTCAAGAAATGAGGCTGATTTTCCTCACCCTTACCAACTAACTTCTACCCCTTTTACAAATACTATGTTATAATCCAAAAATGGTTTCCAAAAGATCAGACTTAAGAAGAACAGATACAAATGGATACAAAAACATCAAAAGATGTGTGTATCAAAATATATATCATTTTTATACTAGAAGAAAATTCAAAGTTAAAAAGTACGTACATTTATATTCTTCAATAATGAATAATTATTTGACATGCTTTACTTTCAAAATTTATTACAAGTGTTCGAGTGACATGCTTAATAAGCAACCAAACTCTATACATTTGGTAAACTAGTGTTTGACTCACATCTATCGTACTATAAGTGTACAATGCATGTCCAACAAGTATTGCAATGTGTGTCTAACACGCGTGACACAAACAACAAGAGCAATAACTCAACTGATATATGTGCCGATGATTAAGATAACATGAGTTTTAGAGATTCAAATACTTTGATGGGTTTGAGCCTTAGAAGAATTAAGAATACTAGAGGAACTTTTGGACAATTAGTTAGAGAGTTATGATATTTTGTTATAAATAGAGAGGTTAACATAGAGAAAAGGTATCCAAAATGTTGAGTGAAGTCTACATGGGATCAAGAGAGTGTTCTCTTGAGAGAGGTTCCAAGTTCCTATTACAACTTGACTTAATCTGGTAGTTTCTTTATCTTTTGATATCAATATAGATCTTGGATCTTATCATACTCTCATCTCCAATTATTGTTGAATTTTAAAAAGAAAAACGCGTCATACACAACCACGTTTTCCAAATTAAAGTGTATATGTTACTTGGGACCAGACTTCAAGTTGGATTTCAGCACCAAACTCAGTCTCTAATAGACTATTGGACGACCATATTTTTTTTTCCGAATTCAACAACAATTGGGGTAGAGGACTAAATTTGTAACCTCTTACATCATGTTAGTTGGGCTCAACTCTTGTTGGCATACGGGCTACCATTATCTTGGGTGTGATACTACTTGTCCAAACCAAATGAAGCCTTTTCTCAAACTAGAAATCATCTCAATACTAATAGTTTCCCTAAAAAACTAACATTCAACTTTTTTACAACTGATGTTAGATAACCAAACATGAAAATATCTGTGCTTATCTTGATATTTCTACTAAAGTTCAAAAGATTAGCTACCAAATTGAGCATAACTAAATATTTATTGATATGCAAATGAGAGTTTTCACAAAGAAGCCAAAGGATGAGAGGATTTTTTTTTTTTTTGATATTCGTGATTGTTTAGGCCAACTTTCGCGCACCTCGATTAATGTCACGGTACATACCGCCTGACCCTACAATATTTGGATGCGAAAGAAACCCGTAGGAAATTAATGTACCAGAAAGAGTTGAGAGGAAAATTACCAGAACAATGTACCAGAAAGAGTTGAGAAGGTACTGAGCAAAAAAGCAGAGGCCACCCATGGTCCAATTTGATTGGGAAGAGGCCAGAGGATTAGGAGGAAGATTCAACCTTGTGGGCCCAGAAAATGGCCTTGATAGAATGACTGGACCTTTATAAAGAACCACTACTAGTGCACCTGTTATGGACACTGCTGATCCAACAATTTTGGCTATGCTGCTTGAGCTTTTCAAAGCTAGTTTCTCCATCCTTGACAACAATCAAAAATAAAAGCAAGTGAGACAAATAACACATAAATTTACGTAGTTTACTTATGTTTTGTTAGCCATTTTCACAGGTAGACAAGAGAAATCGTTTTAGTTAAGATATAAGAATGCAAAAGATTTGTCATACAAGGCTATGGTTTATAAAGAATTTATAAAATGCAACTCTCATAAAACTATAATACAGCACATGACACAAAATACAATGCCCAATGTGAAAATATTAAATCTAATTACATATTTCAACTAAATTTTGAAAGCATTGTCCCTAATCGGGGTGAACATGGGTTGGGTTGAAGTTCAGGTTGGTCAATTCTCCAACCCAACCCAACTCTTTATTTTCGGGTTGGGTTGGGTTGGGTTATCGGGTTCATAATTTGCAACTAACCTAAAATTAAAAAAACTCACCATGATAATTAGTGATGTACTCAATAAAATTTCTAACGCCTTTTTTTTCGATTCTTAGGACGAACATTATCATAAGTGTAGTCTTATTGCTAATACGAAATTCAAGTTTACCTAACTTCAAAAGCTCATCAATAGGTTTAAAAAATATTAAAAAATAAAAGTCAAACAATAATAATAAAATAAAATAAATATAAAACATATAATATAAATAATTAAATAACATAATAATTATGTTATAGGTAAAAGTATATATTTTTTAAACTAAATATGAAATTCTGGTTGGTCGGGTCGGGTCGGGTTGATTTTAGGTCAACCTTTGACCCAACCCAACCCATGAAAATTCCATGATTTTAAATTCAACTCAATCCAACTCGACAAATTGAGTTGGGTTGGTTCGAGTTTCTTGAGTTGTCGGGTTAGTGTGCACTCTAGTCCCTAAAATCCACACCCACTAATCGTGGTGTAGTATAGTCGAAGGCATTTCAACCTCATAAATGAAAATGAATGTAAATTCATTTTAAAGTACTCTGACAGAAAAATAGTATGGTTTAAATTAAGAAAAATAGATAGGATCAGAGATGCATAAATTTAATCAATTTTATTTTAAGACACTTTATTGAGTTTTAAGATGGATTAAAAAGACTAATTAATTGAGTTGATTAAATAAACGGTAACCAATTATTGAAATTTAGTGTAAAATCAAGTTGATACATGGTTTTAACTTTTAAGTGAAAACTAATTAATTGACGTAATTAAATAAACGACACCATAAATTATTGATATTTAGCGGAAAAAAATTATCAATATAATTGCACGTGCAAAAATCTAACCGTGTTCGTTTGTTTTTTTGTTTTTTTATTGTTTTTAAATATAAATTAGGGGTGAGGGATTATAAATATCGATTCTTTTAGAGTTCGTACCCATGACGCTAGTGTTAAACTAATTTACAACCAAAAAATGAAACTTTTGCGTCATAGACTCTTCGACTAACCATGATGGTTTGTGATAATATTTGTATATCATCCTTTGAACTATGTTTGGATTGTCAAGTTCAAATTTCAAGAGTCGAAAATGCCTCTTTATATTTGTAATAAGATGTAATAATACTTCTTGACTAAAATATTAATTAGATTCCTGAAATTAGTCAGCCAAAAGACTTGTAAATTCGTCCTAATCTTTTTAATTAGATTCCTGAAATTATGCTTATGTGTTCTTTTTTTTTTTTTTTTTGAAAAGTATGCTGATGTGTTCTTACTTCCAAGATTCCAACACAACTTAAAGTATTAACAATAAATAAATAGAGAGTAAATTATCAAATTGATATTTATGGTTTGAAAAAAATTAAAATTTAGTCTCTTTCATTTTAAAAGTTGGATTAATTTAAAACCGAGTTGTTTTTTGTGATCATTTTTTTTATAAGAAATGAAAACTATTTTAATTTATATACCGTTTTTACTCGAGTTTTTTTTTTTTTGAAAGCAGTTTTTACTCAAGCTTACAACCTACTTTTATTAAATGATTTATTAGATAATCGAAAATAGAGTAAATTTCAATTAATAAAAAAGTTACACGTTCAAATCCCAACTAAATTCAAAAACTAAAAAATAGTCAAGAAACTCTTATTTTAATATATCTTTCAAAAATAATATTTATGCTAGTTTGTGGGAGGAAAATTTGGAGAATAAATTCACATGTAATTTCTTGAAATAAGTTTTTTTTTTTTTTTTTTTTTTGTCAATGAACTCTTATTTTAAGCAAGTCACGAAACTATATTTATATATTGAATTCAACAATAATGGTTCATTAACAGGTAATGTTCTCGTTGACGTCAAGTAACCAATTGCGTTTTTTAAAATTTATAATAATTAAAGTGGAGAATTTAAATTCATAATTTTTTTTTATAATTAGATTTGCTGAATTATTGCTTTTTTTGGCTTCAAATATTTAATTTGAGCATTTAAAGTATAGATGTAAAAAAAACAGTATAGATGTTAAAAAAATACAAAACAAATTATTCCTTTGAAACATAGTAGGGTAAATGCCGACAATATTAATTTGTTTTTTTCTTTTTCAAATTGAACAAAATTGGAGTTTTCTCTTTTCTTTTTCTTTTTTTTGGTTTAGTTCTATTTTTTTCAAACCTCTAACTAACTTTTTGTCCTAAAATAAATATTTTAAATAATTAAATTATATTCATGAGTTTGATTAAAAATAGGTCAAAATTGAAAATTGCAGAGTCTGATACTACATCAATTCAATTGTGTGACCAGATAAATTTTTTTTTATTATTATTTTACAAAAATAATGCCCAAATATTAATCTTTTATATCCCACGATTAAAAAAAAAAGGACAAAAGGAAACCAAATATCTAATAGAAGGAAATGGATGGTGAATATAAGCTCAGCTTCGGTGTCGTCTTAATCATGGATTAAATTACCTTTTTAATTTCTTGATTTGTAATTAATCTAGTTGTAATTTAGTGAACATTACTTTATATGATTAACTATTCTATTATTTTAAGAACTAAAAATAAATATTATTAAAATATTCAATTTTAAAATATATAAATCAAATTAATAGATGATAAAATTATGGATTAAAATAATATTATTCCTCTTAAAATTTAGTACCTTGATTTTTGGGATTTTAACGTCATGATTAAGAAGATACCGAAGCTAAGTTTTTTTTTTTTTTTTGCATTTATAATTTTATATAATACCATCTAAATATTTAATTAAAATTTAGAGAAAATTTTAAGTGATGACTTGTCAATTTACAATCGTCCACACACCTAGTGCAATTTCATGCAAATTATAAAGTGTTTATATTTATAATTATTAAAAAAATTGTGCTATACTCTTTTAATTACAAATCTACACAAATGTCAAAGTCTTAAAATTTATAATATTATTAATCCAATATTATAAAAAAGGACATAAGAATTAAATTTATAAAATGATCATATTTATAATATAATATCAATGATTATATATATATATTTAAAAAAAAAAATCATATTTCTAATAACACGATGAAACCTCATTTTTATTGCATTTTTAATTATTTTGTAGATTTTAGTATGCAACTTTTTTAATAACTTTTTGAGAAATATTTAGGTTATTATTTTTCGTTTTTCTTTTTTTTTTTTGAATTTAAAATAAAATAATGTGTAATTTATATTTATGGGCATTATTATTTAGGTTATACCCGGCATGACCTAAATATTTCTCTAACTTTTTTATTTGGTCGAATTAAGAAATTGAATTTCTGAAATCGATATTTGACTCTCGTTCATGTGAGCTTGAAAATATAGATGAAATAAACCTATGAGTTTGGGGTTAAAAAGGTGGTACCGGAAGAGCACGGCCAAGATGAAAGTGAGAGCAGGAATTAGGTTACTAATGGCGGAAGCCAGCGTCGGCGAACTGTACTCCAATCCTTTGTACGAAAACAGCTGACATCCAACGCTGAATTCATTCATCCATTCATTCAATCACACAACAAATAAACCAAAATCCATGAACGAAGAATCTAAATCCATACCCCATGGCGGACAGCAGAACCAATCGGAGGAAGAACGGCAACTTCTCCGACGGAAAAACGCCAGATCTGATGAGATCAACAGAAATTAGGGCAAAATTGAAGGAACGAACGAAAGAGAAAGAGGAATCGGAGGAGTTGAGAACCTGCGGAAGACGACGGCGAAGGGGACAAGAACGAGAGCGGCGGCGAGGCAGGTGTAGAGCGTGAAGACGTAGAAGCTGATGTCGTGGCCGCTGATGGCTTTGTAGACGGTGTTCGAGCCGACTATGGCGCACTCGCCGGCGATCATTCCGATCAACGGAGCGAAGTCCTTGTACAGAGTAGAACTGCGCTCCATTGATTGATTGATTTATCTGATTCTTCAATCGATAAGAATGGAGTTTCTCTCTGTTTGTTTCGTTGTTTTTGTACGTTTGTTTGGAGGAGGAGGAAGAGAGAGAATGGGAGGGTTAGTTTGGTAATTTGATACTTTTGATATTTAGGTAACAATTGATTTCATTGGACAACTTTTTTGTATTTTTTTTTTTTTGCAAGGGTATGAAGAATTTTGAACATTATTGAGAGTTGAGACCTGGAGAAATTTGAATGGAAACCGTTAAATTTTTAGTTAAAAATTATCTTTTTAATCTCTGAGTTGAATTTCAATTTGGTCCCTAAGTTTTAAATATGAATATTTTTACCCTTCACATTTGAGTATTACTCAATTTTGAACATTATTGAGTATTGCTCATTTTTACCCTCCAAATTTTAATTAAGTTTAAAAATGTTTTTGATCTAAATAAACATATCTTAATCGTTATTTTAAAGAAAATTTGTACTGTATACCAACTTTAGAACCCTCTATTAAAATTGTAATAATCTTTATCAAAAATTAGTTTATACCAAAATTCCAAGTGATTAACATCAATCAACAGTATTTGATTGATATCAATCAGTTTGCTAAGTAATTGAGCTTATCAATCAATTACCAGTATTTGATATCAATCACTTGAAATTTTGCTATAAACTAATTTTTGATAAATATGTGATATAGATACAATTTTTTACCTCATTTTTGTTATACATGAAAAACCCTCTATTTTTACAGGTTAAAATTTTACATTTGTAACTTAGGAATTATTATATGCATGTATTATTATTTTCTAATAAGTATATATATATATGTACTCAAAAAAAAATAATATATATCTATCATAATTGATTAATTAAAATATTTTTTTAATCAAACATGCAAAAACAATTATTATGTGATCAAAACAAGGATACAAAATATAATTTTTAAAAAATAAATTAAATTGAAGTCAATAACCTTGAATTAATTAAAAAAATGAGACTAAATTTATTTAAAAGTAGTTCGTATAAACAATATGATGTATAAATTAATATTATATTAATTAGTATAAAAATTGTCTAAAAAAGTTAATATAGAAATTTTGAATATGGTAAAGCCGTAAAGGTATTCTTAAAGTAATATGTAAATTTAAGTTTTGATTTTGTTCAAAAAAAAAAAAGTTTTGATTGCGCCAAATAATTATCACCCAATACTTATAATATATATATATATATATATATATATATATATCATATTAAAAAAAACAAACGTGACTGATTTGTAATAAAAATCTCCTATAAAAAGCAAATATACCTTAACATCTAAGCTTGTTAGACCATGTGAAATTTCAGAAATCATCGCACCAAAATAAAACAATTTTCTTTTTTGTTTAATGCAATATGATCTGTAGTCGTGCATGCTTGGAATATGAACTTAATGCATTAAAATTATTTTATTTAGATTATAAAAGTTCCAACAATCAACATGGCACGTTTTTAAACAATTAAAAATTTTCTGATTTTTATACTAAAAGATAAGCTTTAAAGTCAAGGACGAAACTAAACAAATGAAACAAGTATAATCAATACAATACACTAAGGGACAGTTTGGCCTATGGACTTGAGAGAGAATGGGAAGGATCATATCCATTCCCATTGTTTGTCCCATGAACTACCATAAATCTACACAACTCTTACTCAACTCCACGAGCAGGCCCCATATTTTTATTTAAATATTAAAATATTAAAAAACTACTCAATATCTATCTTTTTATTTAAATAAAAATTTCAACAGTTCTCTTTTCATCACATCAAACATAACTTTATTATCACTTTTATTTTCTTTCCTTCCTCCCAAACATAAATTTATTCTCATTTATCTTCTCTTACCATCTCATCCCAATCCAACCCAACCCATTCTTTCAAAGTCAAACATGCCCTAAGTTATAATTAGCGTTCACTCCCTTAAAATATGGCACAGTTTTTTCACTAGTAAGACTCAACAATGTTGCTTCCTACAATTTCAATTTTTTTTTACCATTTGGCTAAGCAACGAAAAGCTAACAACCAGACGTTTTCCACGATTCAAACGCGTAAATTAAAACTTCGAAGGTGGGTAATAGGAGCTCATTGAAGAAATCAGAACTTCCTCCTCTTTCTTCTCAAATTAGGCATGGCACTTAGAGCTCCTCCAAATGCTCTAAGAGAATGATCCTGGGGTTCTTCTTGCACGCTCTCACCTACCAGCGAAGAGTTCGGATTACTAACCGGATTCAGGTCGTCCGCGTCGAGCAGAGAGTCTACACGTGCATCTATATCTTCCATGTTCTGGTCTCCACCTATGTTTCTATCCGGATGGAAGGTTGATTGACTGGGATCATCTTCTGAGCCATCTTTGGGGACTTCGAATATGGTTGCTTGGTCGAGATGTGCAACTGGGTCAACACATTCGTTATCGTCATCTAAGCAAAACCCACCTCCCATTGTGAGGTAGTCTTCGCTGTTGCTAGCCTCCAAGGATGGATCTTTGTTCTGGCACATTTCTTGTTGGTTCATTTCATCTTCTTCTAGACAGAAACCACCTCCAGTTTCAAGAAAATCCTTCTGTGGAAATCTCTTAGAAGTTCTGAAATCGCAATCTGTATTTTCGGGTTGGCTCATTAGAGTTTCAGGACGTGTGTACTGATCCCGGACCACATTGTCTTCTTTGGTTTCATCATGGGAGAATCTATCCCCACTATGATCTGATGGTTGATCTTGATCTGCGTCATCCATAGTATAACTTGCAGGTTTTCGGATTCGTAATGACTGTAGCAATGAACATTCTAGTCAGGGAAAATTAAGCCATTGTAGAAAGAGAATAATTAACTAAAAATAAGAGACCATTCTTTCGGAACACCTCATAACAAGAGATGAACAATTGTCTTGATACATAATGAGAACTATTTGAGGTGATGGATATAGCCTAAGGTGAATATCTACGAAGTAATTAATATCCTACGGATTTTCTTAGCATCCAAATGTTGTAGAGTCGGGCAGTATGCGTCATGAGAATGGTTGAAGAGTCCGTAAGCTGACCCGGACACTCACGGATGTCAAAATAATAATAATAATAACGAGAACTAATGAAGACTAGAACAAGAGCATGCTGACAAGACGTGAAAATCAAGACAAGTTTATAAGCAATGTATGTTTCATCTGATTAGTGACAAGTACGAAGAAGCAAATACTAACATAAGAAATCAATTTAATAGCCAGAATAGAAGACAAGGAGTGAGTAACATTCAAACTTACTTTTCTCCTTTCTTGAGCCTCCGGCAAATTCTCCAATTCAAATTCCTGGCCATTCAATTCACCTTCATCATCACTGGAGCTGGTTTCAGTCAATTCCGTAATAGGAGACTTTCCTTTTGATGCCGACCGTCCTCTCCCTCTACCCCTCCCTTTCCCTCTACCTCTACTTCTACCTTTCTCGGAATATGATTCCACATTTCTACTTCTCTTTCCTATTTTCTTCGTTGTTAGTTTTCGATCCTTAGCGGGTTGAGATTGTTCTCCATCTAGCTGCCTTTTTCTTGAAGGTTTTTGGACTCTATTCCCTACGTCATCTTCATTTGAACAAACACCTTGTATTTCTGATGAAGATTTCTCAGGCATGTTCTCTCGAGGCTCAACAGAAAGATCTTTTTTACTATTTTCAGAAATATCCCGCACAGAGTCATCCATCAACATGGCAGACTTGCTCCCAGATATACTTTTAACAGCTTTTTTTATTCTCTTACTGCGGATTTTAGCAAATCGTTCATTGAAAGTGTAAAACGCCTCCAATCGAAGTTGAGTCTACAAGAAATATAAAAAATAAAAAATAAAGAGATGCGTAAACTCAATGTTTAGGAAAAGGACAGCATTGACAAAACTCAAAAAAACACAAAATAAAACCACCCTTCATATATGTAAACTCAATGTTTTTGAAGCATAAGCTAAAGATGGGCTTCCACATCAGAACCCCACCCTCCCTAGTCTCTCCACTTTCCTTCAGTTAACGACTCGACATAAACATTTGCGAACATAAGAGTCAAGTGAAAGTATTTAACCTCATGTTTTCCGTACTCTTTCAAGACTGGCAAAAGCAATTCATCTGACTTCGAGTTATCCCAACCAAATTTTTCCCAGCATAATCTGAAACAAACAAAGCAAATTCAATTTCAAATATATACATGTACGGGGGTATTCAATTTTCTAAACATGAGGAAATAGGCTATATTCACGAATGTAATGAAGTGCAGAAAACAACATATATTATTATAGAGCACAACTCAGACAAGTCAATGAGCCCAGAAATATGGATGGGATTGTTTGCTATATTTACAAGAGATCAACGAATTTTAGAAGCTCTCCATTATAATGAAAATACCAGAAGAAACAACTATGCCCGCTTTACTGATAAATTGATGATGATGATGATGATATGATGATGATCTTCTTCCTACTTGAATATGAAATTGACTGTAGATAGGAAAAACTCAACGAATAATGATGTTGATGACATAACATAACTAGAAAAGAGGGAGGTGGCTTTTGACATAAAGATTGCACTAAAATTCAAAATATAGAAATCATAGTAACCAACTAGAAAAGAAGATTTATCAAGATAAGAAGTTCTTATGATAGAGCCAGATTATCATCTGGCCCTGAGTTACAATTTTTTTTAATGCAAGGGAGAAATTCTGAGGAAAAAAGCATCAAAGTTGTAAAAGTGGGATGGGAAAAGATAAAGATTAGATCGTCGTGCTCCAGAATTATTTAAGAAGATGCTAATTCACGATCTTTGTCAGAAGTGTTATTTTTCTGCCTATGGATTCTTATTAGTACCTATTGTGAAACGGAAAAGTTGGGCAAAGTGTTGGTTAATATAACTAGTTATTTCCTTCCAAATTAATATTAATTCTCACTTCTTGGGCAATCAGCCCAAGAGTGAGGGAGATAGTTGATATATAATTAAATAAACTTCGACCTATAAACAAACTTTTGAGTTAATTGGTCATTTACTATAATTCAACATTGAGAAACACGTGCTCAAGTTGAGGAGGCAAGCTTGGAATACTTTTAGTTGATTTATTAATTTAGTAGCGTGATATACACGTGTGTCGTGTCTTCAATTAACAATATAGAATGTCGATTGAGTTCTAGTAGTGTTAAACTTTTACATTATTTATGCAAATTGATTGAGTATATTTCAATCATAAGGATAATGTCTAACCTGCGAAGGACTAAATGGTCTGGCTTCCCCCAGGAGAAAGGTTCTGCAGACTTGTCCACTTGTGGGGAGATGTAAGCAGAAATGACTGTTTCACTAGGAAATTCAGAAGGGATGTGCCAGTTCTTGCTAACATTTCTCTAAAATAGCATCAAATAATGACAACTAGGTGAGAAAAACTTAGGGATAAGATAATCTTCATTCGCCCACCTGGTAAGGACAATGTTGTGAATCAGAAAGTATAGAGTAAGAGAGAAATATCTCACATGCTTATCCATGAAACTCTGTTTAACATCTATGTCTTCCTTCAGATCTTTATCAATGTTCTCTTCAGATGCAGAACCAACCCTTACACTGCTATTCGCGCCTCTTTTACGTGCACTTAACCCTGTTTTTGCACCAAGTGTCCCTAAGATGCTTGGATCTGGTGATTCAACCCATTCTTTGAATTTACGGAGTCCATTTTCCTCCGGAAATGCATTCATAACCTCAACAGCATTAACAATGCCAATCCCACTGCATCATACAATTAAAATCTATCATGACAGAGAAGTTTTCTTTCCACTGCAAAGGTTAAAAAAATTTCAATTAGGCAGGATCATTCATGTTATGTTACCTAATGCCTTCAGTATAATCACTTCCAAGCAGTAGTGCCATGTGAATTAACTTGTCTCGGTTCAGACCAAGCTCATTTTCAACGTCCTGAAAATCAAAGTACAATGGGCATGTTAAGTAACAAGCTATATGAAAATTTCAAAAGCTTTGAAGAACGATTCTTGTGAGTGAACTGGAAGAAGCCTAAGAAAAAGAAAACCATCAACAGTTCCAACGATGATTTTGTTTTTTAAACGGGAACAGCACTCTGTTCCCGTTACCAGAAAATAAAATCCTCAAAAATCTCATTACCAGAAAATAAACCTAACGATATAGAGAACTGTTGACGAGTTATAAGAATATTAGGGAGAAAATAAAATCCTCAAAAATCTCATTACCAGAAAATAAACCTAACGATATAGAGAACTCATATATAATCACTGACCAGTGAATAAGATAACAAGGGAAGGATTCCTAATTAAGCATTCCTTTTAACCAAAAGCAAGGTGAATTATACCGATGCCGTCCATAAGCCATAACTACTTAACCATCATTTTTTTTGTAAGAACTCGAGCATCAAAATAATGGTTAAAAAGCATGATGGTGATACAAATAATAATAATATATATATAGAGAGAAAGAACAGGCATGCCGCTCAACCAGATTCAGACCTTCGTAAAATATGTCTCAACGTATTTACGGTCATCAAATATATTCTTGTAAACACTTCTTGCCCCAAACAGGAAAACATCAGAGTCATCAGTAACCACTCCGTCAACAAGGTTCGCAAGTTCCATATAAGCACATTGAGCTTCCGCTTCCATAGGAGCAATAACATAGGGTAAGCCAAACATTTGCAGTAATTCCTGTAGAGAATCATATGAATTAAATGTCAATTGATCTCCATTCTCAGAAAAAGAGAACTCAAATTACAAATTGACTTTTTTGTAATAATTAATGTTATCAAGTAAAAGAAAGTTATGACAATTGTAGTTAGAGAAAACATTAAAGCATACCAAACTGCTGAAATCGGCCATTGTGATAAAATACCTTTGACTACCAAGACTTGATGGGTTAAAATCCCCTAGGAATGCGAATGCCTATCTGTGATCCTCAAATCACAAAAGAGTGTTTCGATGCAGGTGCAAAATCTTAAGCATGAGTTTAAGTGCAAGGCTTAGGAAGCCTAGGTTTAGAAAAACATTGTTTAGGGTGGATGTATAGGAAGCTTAAGTTTAGGAAAACTATGAGTGAGAGCATGAAGAGTAGGTTGTTGTTAAAGCCTGTTGGTTTTTCCAATTAAATCATTTGAGCCCGTCATATTTCTCAATTAAATTTGAGTTTGGCAACTCCTCCAAATGTGGGTAAGGGAAGCTAAACCCACCTTAAGAACTCACACCCCAAACGCCCCATCCTTTTCACCACTAAAATTTGACCAAATCATGGGCCAAATTGTTCATGCCTTCTTCCCACTCTCCCCATAAAAGAATACCTAACTTTTGGGACTACATTTCATTGCAAGTGTACTAACAAAATCAAAAATAAAAAATCAAATTAACAAAACTAACCCTTTCCTACTAGTATGATGAAAACAACCCACACAAACCTGACATTCTGCAAACATTTCACTGCTGACAGATTCAGCATTACGCTCAAGTCTTTTCTGCTCATCTCCAAGATTCACACGTTCTTGCTCTAGAATCGAAATTCTATTTAACAACTCATCCTCTGTAACCTCAGTCTCTTCATTGCTTATTTCAACTGCAGGTTTTTTTGCATCCTCTTCCTCTGCCAAAAAGTCACTGTTATTCTGGTCGATAGGATTCTGCTTGCGATGATTTTCACAGGTAGAAGCTTTTGGTAAGGAATCAACATCGGGAGTAAAAATACCTTCCATCTCAACCATATGACAAGGAGGATCAATCACAGAATGATTTATCCTATCCCCAACCTGACTCGCGCCAGGTGCATCCCTAGATAAGGACTTAAGAGTATCACTGTTTTCATTTGACTCTTTAAGAGAAAATGTAGTACCCTCATAAGAAGCATCCAACTGTTCTGCAATTGTGGTATCTAACAACACAATAGGTTCTGAACATTGCTTTTCTTGAGAAGAACTCTCAGTCATTCCCTAGATATACAGTTCAGAGTCAGAACATTGCTTCACATAAAGGAATTTAAGATTACAAACTATAGATTACCTTTGACTCGATAGAATCATTGGCATTTGAAATATTCTTTTCATCAACACTATTCACCTTTTCAAGTCCAGTCAAATTCTCGTTTTCGAAACTTGTAAATTTTTCGGCCATTTTTGTAATAATTACTGGTTGTGGTTGCTGATGTTCAGAAGATATATGGCCATATTTTCCGTCTCCTACGTTCTCTAGACTTCTTCTTATTGCCTCCTGCAAATCCGCCTCCTCCTCCAAAGAACCTTTGGAAACTGTCTTTCCTGATTCGACTTCAAGAGGAACGGGGTTTACAAGATCACAAACTCCATCCTCCCAATCGACTTCACTATCATCACTAGCAGTTCCTTCCTTGAAGGAATGGTCACCTACATGTGCTTCCTTCCAACCAGAACATGCAGAACCATCAAGAGACAGCTTTTGGGGCGAGATGTCAAAAGAAGCCATATGAACAGGATTTTCAGCGGCTAAATGAGTAAATAGATCATCACCATCAAAAGACTTCCCACCCTCATCTTCCAGCAATATTTCTATGGAAGTGTCTTCATTAAGCATGGACTCTGAAGCCCTCTGATTCAACTTATTAATGGATTCACCGATACCTTCATCTGAAGCATCTAAAATTTGGCTTTGAAAAGAAAAGCTATCTGGATTACATATTTCAATACTTTGAACGGGTTCAGGATTTGCAGCCTTTTTTGCAGTGGTATTCTTTTCAATCTCTTTCATCAAATCCAAGTTTCTTTCTAAATCACGAGTCATGTGCATCCCCATGGCTCTCACCCTACTAACTCGAACACGACCGCTCTCATCTAAAAATGTCTCAATATTATCTTCAAAAACCCCTGACTTATCAGAGGTTGATTGAGCCAGAGCATTGGATGTACTAGGAATTTCTGTATTATTTAGGGATCTTAAAGGTTGTTGAACTTTTGGTGCCTGTAGGTCTTTGTCTCCATTCTCAGCTCTAGTAGACGCAAGTTCCCTGAGAAAATCAAACAGCTAAAATCAGATCTCAAATATTTGCCCAGACAGCTTTATCATGCATATTGGTCTCTTAAAAAATACAGAATTTGAGCAGAGACTAAACAATTCACCGTTTATCACCCGTGAAAGATGATGAAAAAATAAATTCCCTGTTTGCTTCAGAGGCAATTCTTGATGTCTGTACACCACCAACCCCTCTACCAGAGGCAGCCTTCTGCACTTGATCAATATCCCGGCGAAAAGCAACAGTTTTAAGATAAGCCTGTATTTGTAGCTCAGAAAACTTTGCAGGGTCCTACAATAAAATGAAATCAACTTATAAGATGGAATTGGCAGTCATTAGAAAAGTAATATGAGTATACTCAAAACAAAATTAAAAAAATTGAATCTTCAACAGTGCCTTATCAATTATATGAATAAACTTGCACCAAACTACCCCGCAGCATCAAAATGGTGTCATAAAGGATAGTAAATCTACCAAAAAAAATAATGATTCATGGAATGAACAAAACCTCATCTTCCCTCAATCCCCCTTGTTCTTCCCCTTTTGGTAATGAGAAGTATATCTACTACGTATGCGTCTGTTGTGATTGTATAAAAGAGCAGATGGAGTCTTGCACTTTAAGTCCTAAAATATGTGACAGATGCATATTGAAATTTGAACCATTTTAGAACCAACCTTCTTGACCCTTTGGTATTTCTGTCTGTTTTCAGCCATTAATCTCTCTCTCATCTGCACCAACAAAATATTTGCATTAACATGGGCCACCATGAAGTTACATGACTAGCCAACCATGATGGTACATATACTGAAACTTACCTGAACAAGAAGATCGAGTTGCATTGATGGTGGCAAAGCAGCCAATACAGAAGGATCAACTACCCCTTGCATTTCAGGCTGCCAAAGTAAATACAAACAGTATAATGGTCACAATTAATAACTTACAAGTTGAGGTCTCCTTCATTTTCAGTGAGCCTGAGATTCATAACCTCAAAAGTAATGTTATTGTTATGAAAACGGAAACCAAGCAATCGATAATCAAAGATAAATAAACGTAAAGAGAAGAGAAGAGCAGAAACGACACACAGATTTACGTGGTTCACCAACGTTGTGTTGGCTAGTCCACAGGCGGAGAGGGAGAAACAGTTTTATTCAGAGAGGCGATTTACAGAGACAAATGTCATAAGCGGCTAGGGTTTTTAATTGAGCTTATATACGTGCTCTAATTAAAAACCTAAATACAAGAATTGAGCTTATATACGTGCTTTAATTGAGCGAGACCCCCGTCGGGGGCGCTGCCCCCGAACCCCCGACTACTCATCGTAGGGTAACAGACTCGTTCAAGGCATAATGCAACAGTTATTTTAAGTAACATTTTTATTCTGCACAAAGAAATGTGCAATAACCAAAAATATATTATAAACATCCAGGTTTCCGAAGGTAAAGGTCACTGTTGCACCTCACATCTGCTGACATATGACCTTAAATCCATCCAATGAATCAATGGCACAAATACCATCCAAGTTTACTTTCTAGGGCTTCTAAATTAGTTGATATGAGGGGAATTCAAAACAGCCACCATCGTATAGAATAATTGTTGACTAGAAATCTGATGAACTACATAAATCTGCAAGGTAAACTGCATACCAAAATCATCTCTTCATCTTCATCATCTGTATCCTCCTCACCATCCAGATTCGCAGCAGCAGACACTGATGCATTTTCATCCAAACTTCTTGCTTCCTCCGCTGCAATGGATGCTGCCAACCTAAAATGGTCACCACAGAAAGCATACAATTAACATAAGGAATTGACAATAAATTTTATACCCAAGTGTACGTGCATCCTACATCTCATCTAATTTCTGCTGATGGGCATTACTTGAGGCAACTTCCATCCTTTCTGAATCACTCTCCACTACATGAGTTTCATCCGACAAAATCTTCTTGCCCTTTGAGTCATTCTTGTACTTCCAGTTCTGGATCCAACATCCTGTTTGTCAGGTCTCTCATCTTTCACCTTCCAATTTATTGAAAAAATACTAGACCCTATCTTGAAGCTCATTAATGTACACTGTACACGGGCAGTAAACTTACCAGAGTTGACTGTTCACTACTGTCCCCTTTAGTAAGAGTGGCACCAGCAAAAGAGGAAGCGTTGCTTGAGAAAAATCCGTTCTCCCCATCGATAATTGATGCTGCCAACCTAATTGATCAACCAAAAAACCTATCAAACAACATTCTTTCAAGTATCTTCAGATTGCAGCTATATTCACAAAACACGTCTCACATTTCATCTATATTTTCAAGATTTCCGCTATTTGGGATGCTTTTGCTCCTTTCTGAAGTAGAAGTACCATCCAAAATTTCATTATGTAAGGCCTTCTTTTTTGGTATATCTTTCCTTTGCTGTTTCTGGTTCTTGATATCCTCAGCCAGTTCTTTCAACCTCATTGCCTTGAGCTATTAAGCAAGAAGTAAAACAGTTGAAAACGCCGAATTGCAAGTTGCAACTTGCAAATTTAATTAAATATAAAAGGAATTAGACGTAGCAATAAACCTAACATGAAAAGTGAAAAATAAAACCACAAACTTATTTTATTCTTTTAGGGAAATAAAACCACAAGCAATGCTTTTGAAATATTCAATAAACTACAACTTATAGCTTCATCTCTGTTAAGATGAAGAATTCAGTTCCATCCGAACAACACCTATCTAGAAACCGTGTAGCGATTTGCTTCAAATGTATTATTACTGGAAGAGTAAAACAGCATAAATCCAACAACATTACTAAAATTTAGGATCTCTACTATCCAATCCAGTAGAATTTCATTAAAATGACAAGCAATGTGGAAAGAAATTCCATCTTACTTTGGACTACAAAATGATGGAACTAAGCTTAAATCACCAATCGAAAAACAGACGCTTCTTAATAAACCCTACTAGACAAATTATCCAAACACATGAACAATAATTTATGCAGACGGAACTCCAAAACCACTGGAAAGAGACCAAAAAGGAAACTCACATGATTGAGAAGCAATTTCTCAGCAGTCTTACGAACTTTAGCCTGCGCATTCTCACGCTGCCTCCGGCGAGCAATCAGAGTCCGGCGCTTGAGAGCCGGAGTCGCACCATCAAACACAAAAACAGGCTTAGTTCGCAAGAACAAAAGCTTACAAATCCGGCGAAAGAAACCGAGTAAATGCGCGTTTCGGACCATTTCTCCTCTATCATCACGCATCGCCTTGATGAATTGAACCATCCAAATGCTCGCATCTTCAACAGTAAGAGAAACCGAAAAAAGAAATTCATCGACAATGAACAAAGAAATCAGAGCTGAGAAGAGAGCGAGAGAGGGAGGAGATTGTACCGATGGCGAGCTTCTTTCCGGCTAGGGTTTCGACGGATACACGGCGGCCGACGGGGGCTAAAAGCTCCCAAAGACCGTGAACACCCATTTTTGTTGATCTCTTGACCTTGAGGCTTCTGGTTTGGTTTCAGTTCGTTGGTGCCGCCTTGTGCGTATTTATACTCCATGCCAATTTTCCCAATTTGATGCTTGAAAATAATTTTGGATCATTACTACGACGTCGTTTCTCTGGCTTAATTTTCAATTAACTTAGTTGGGTTTTTTTTTGGTACCACCATCACAGTTCGATTCCGAGAATTAATATTTGTCTCTCTTCCCAATATATACTTAAAAAAAAACAAAAAGTTGGATTTTTGGTGGATCCATGTTTTCCAATTAGTATTAGTAAGATGGATTTTGGATTAATCTCAAAATTTTCAAAACTCCAACACTTATTTGCATTGACATTTGATTGGAAGGTTGGTGTCTTCGATTGTCGCTATCTCATGCGCTAGGAGATTCTTTTTCAAGATGTCTTTCCTTCTTTTAATACTCAGACGCTAAGCTTAGTTTTGTTCTTAGGTTGGTCTCGATCTGAATTGTGGATTGGAATCAAAGTTTGAATTGAAGCCTCTTGTTTGGTCTCTTTTAAGAAAAGTATGTTAGTATGATCTCTTTGATTTGGTAATGACTGATTTTTTATTTAAAAAATAGGACTTATTTCTTAGGACTTAGTTCATCAACCTAAAAAATATTAATTAGTGTTACTATATTAAAGGGCAATACAAACACATCATAATTTTCCCTAACCTCTATGCCAACTGTATTTTTGGGATTAAGTTAACTGGAACTAATTGAACACCCTCCAAACAAACAAACTAATTTAAATTATTAAAAAAATAAAATAAAAAATGAGTTAATGTGATTAATTTGAATTATTAAAAAAATAAAATAAAAAATGAGTTAATGTGACTAATTTGGGGGGAAGGGATCATGCCTTCCACCAATATCAACAAATGTAAACATTTATATTTAATTTCTTTTAACAGGTAAAAACTAGAACCGAGTTTAATTGACATGATTTAGAGTTAGGCGGTATATCTGCGTTAGTTAAACGTAAAATTCTATATCAACATTTATTTTTATTTTTAACTAAAGAATTCAGAAGTGTATAACATCATACAACTCTCAATTGTTAATCTCTCATTCTCCTTTTTTCTGTGACAAAAGAGTTTCCATCTTTGTTGTGCTGATTGCTGAAGGATGTCCCTTCCACACAGCCATCACCAACACACCATTTCTTTCCCTTTTGTTCATACATTTTCTCTTCTTCTTGTACTTCACCAAACACAACCTCATTCCTCTCAGAGCTCTTGTTGTACCACATCTTTGAGCTCCACGGATACGGTTGTTCTTCCCGTTCATCGTCGTCGCCCCACTTGCGCCTGTAATGGTGGGCGTTTTCATGTTGCGCCACCGAATAAGAGGAAGGTTTCCTGACCATTGTATGATGTGGTTCATTGTCGTGTGGGACTGAAAAGCTTTCCTGCACGTCGAACCATGGCGGTGTGTGTTTGTTTACTTGATAATGCTGCTCGACGTGGGGGTGGGACGACTTTCTTCTAGCTCTGAGGAGCAATGCCACAATGATTTCGGCTGCAAATGAGCCAGTATTGAGAAAAAGCTTGCCGATGGAGAAAATTATACTCTCTCCAGGTCCATCTTCTTCCTCTTCACTAGAAATCAATGGATGCCTGACTGACTCCTCGGGTTTTCGATGTGGTGGAATTGATGTAACGTTCCTCGAGTCAGGTCTTGGATCCTGCAAAAGGTAGAGACATGTAACTGCCAAGTTGATGAGTTGATGAATAGCTTAGCTCAGTGAAACTATTGGGAAATGTCAAGGTTGATGGATATTTTCCTGCATTGCTACATGATCAATAAGCCTAAAAGCTAATGCTTGTTTTGTAAGATTTGAGATGGCGTTACGTTTTTGGACGAGAACATCGACAGCACACGAAATTGAAAACGTGCCAACATGTATCCCAAAAGCATAGCTGCAGTCAGCAGAGTCGTCCCTACAATTAACAGAACATAGTTAATAGCTTGACGAGGAGAGAAAATGGCCTCCAATATTGATTAGCAATTGCTACAATGTACCTAGGAGAAAGCTACCATCATAATCGTCGGTACAATCATCGGCACGGAGTTGAATCTCTCGAATTGCCTGGTTTCCTCGGTCGACTACGAGAAGTGAGCAGCTACTTCCTACATAAACCACATCAAAATCATTCGAGAACTTCGATTCCTCACTTGGACCATCAACATGGCCATTTTTCCTCCATTTTCCACCAGCAATCGTCGTAACTCCTGCAAAAGAACTACAAACGACTTATATACCAATTAATGGATCCAAAAACCAAGACGCCGGAGCTACAAACGGTAACAGAATGGCAATTCTTTGGTAACAACATTCATAATTCAGCAGTGAAGAGCTCTAAAACTGATTTCGAAAAGTACCGGCGCCACTGATTTTTCTTATAGCCTTGTTCTTTGTATCTGCAATGTAAATATTTCCTCTTTGGTCCACTGTTAACCCTCTTGGATGGCTCATTCTTGCATCCCTTAGCTTTCCATCTACATGTCCAGAGTATCCTTCAGATGATCCTGTTAACAGCTTGGGCCTGCAAACTATAACCGAGTAACCAAAAGTTCATCAAATTTTGAAGAGCAATTCTACACTGTCGAGTTATCGAATAACCGAGTAAGATGATGTAAGAATATTCATTTACGATCTAAGTAGAGAGAAATATAAATTTAAGGCCCCGTTTGATAACCATTTGGCTTTTTGTTTTTGGTTTTTGGAATTTAAGCCTATTTTCACTCAAACTTACTCCAATGTGTTCTACTCTACCTACAATATATCCATCTTTCCTTAAGGAAGTAGGAGAACACTAACTAACTTTTAAAAACAAAAAAAAATAGCTTCCAAAAGTTTGTTTTTGTTTTTAAAAGTTGGCAAGTATTCTCCTACTTTCTTAAGGAAAGATAGATATATGGTAGGAATGGTGGATCACATGGTAGGAGATTTGAGTGAGAATATGCTTATATTTTAAAAACCAAAAACAAAAAACCAAATGGTTATCAAACGGGGCCTACATAATGAACTATATGACTGAATAGTACATCACTTAGTAAGATGAAAAGTAGAAGTGTTTACAGGATAAAAACCATTGACTGGTCTTAGACGAATTTAAAAAATATGGTATTTACATCAATATTAAAGATTAAAAACAATATTCTTAAAAGTAGAGTATAAAATTTGCCTTGTCATTCAATTTTTCAGAAGTAAAGTGAAATGGGGTGGTCTAACAAGCAAATAACAAGATACATGTCTTCTTCATGAAGCTTGAACTAATTAGATACAAGAAAAGTACACTTCAATTCAGCCTGGATTCATGGTAACTAAAGCAAAAAGAATAAGGGTTTATGAAGCTTAAGATTGGTCCAACATAAGAGTGATAAAATCTTTAATGACTGCAGAACTTTTGAAAAAGGATAGTTTTATGATAAAAAGTAGTCTTCTACTAAACAAAAACTTGTAAACAAAGTAAAAGCAATAGGATCTACATTTGGAATCGACAAGTACATTAAGAAGGCAAAGAATCTGTTGAAAAAAACATAATCAAAGAGAAAAGAAAAGATGTCCAAAGTTTGAAGCAAAGTATGAACCGCTACCGCAAGGCTAGACAACGAACAAGCAAACGGACTGATTACAATTTCATTTTAGATCATGCAGCTTCATTACCAAAATGATAATGAAGCACAATCTATGATGCTAACTTTGATATACATTAGATTGCATATTTCCAATGTCATGTCATATGAACGTTCTGTTACTATATAAGATGTTCTATAGAACTAAAAGTACAAATTGAAAAAAGGAATAACAGAAATGTTAGAAAAGAAAAGTATCTGAAGCCAACTTCAGTTTGGCTCAGCAATTAAGACAGTAATAGTTCTCCTTCCTTAACTTTTCTTTTATGTATCCGGGCATCTCAACTATTCTCACAGGACGTACTTTCTACCTACAACATTTGGATGTCAAAGAAATTAATTCTTAGGTGACAATCATAGAATTTAAACTCTCTTCAATCACTAGGTCACTCGTTACATGAACGTTCTATTACTATTGAAGACTATAAAACTAAATGTACAAAGATTGAAATTGAGAAAAAGAATAACAGAAATGTTAGAAAAGAAAAGAATCTAAACCCAACTTCAGTTTGGCTCAGCAATTAAGACAGTAATAGTTCTCCTTCCTTAACTTTTCTTTTATGTATCCGGGCATCTCAACTATTCTCACAGGACGTACTTTCTACCTACAACATTTGGATGTCAAAGAAATTAATTCTTAGGTGACAATCATAGAATTTAAACTCTCTTCAATCACTAGGTCACTCGTTACATGAACGTTCTATTACTATTGAAGACTATAAAACTAAATGTACAAAGATTGAAATTGAGAAAAAGAATAACAGAAATGTTAGAAAAGAAAAGAATCTAAACCCAACTTCAGTCTAGCTCAACAATCAAGACAATAATAGTCCCTCCTTCCTTACCCAAGATTCAATTTCTCAACCCCACATCCATAATACTATAATCCAACAAGAAAAAGAAAGGTAAGCAACCAAATACAGTATTTAACGTAGAGGAAGATGACTTACATTGAGAAAATGGCATAGAAATCTTGTAAACATTACTATTTTCAGCATCCAAAATGAGAAGCTCCCCACTAGAAGAAACCTCAACAGAGTAAGGCTCAATCCCCAGCTTACTACCATCAAACACAGTCTCAACAACATAACCCCCCTCAAATTTAATCATCGAACGGGTAGAAACCGCTGAAAATTCACACAAAAACTGTTAAAGAAAAAGGGAACAACAATCAAACAAAAACAGTAAAAGAACGTGAGAGAAGAACACACACGTTAGGTGTTTCATTAACGATGTGTTAGCTACATCCACAGGTAGAGTAAGGAACGATTTTATTTTATTTTTTATTTTTTTGATATACGTGACTGTCCGGGCTAGCTTTCCCGCACCTCGACTAATGTCACGGGACATACCGTCTCATCCTACAACATGTGGATGCCAAGGAAACCAACCCGTAAGAAATTAATTCTTAGATAGGTGGCAAAAATGGATTGAACTCATCACCGTATGCACCCCAAGGACCTCATTAACCAATTGAGCCACTCCACGATGGTTGTAGAGAACGATTTTACTATTTGGAGATAAGAATACAATGTCGATCAACTGAACTATGATTGTAAGAGACTCTCAAAAAATCCTATTACAAAATAGCCCCAAATACATAAAAGCCATACGCGTAAGCATAAACCCAATTACATATTTCGTCTAATTAATCATGGGCACCTAAGGGCATATCTCAACAAAAACAAAACCCCACAAAATTTTAACCAAACCCACAGAAAGTTCTCAAAATCAGGGCTAAGAAAACGAATCAAACCATCATCAGAAGCCGAGGTGAACGACCACACCCAACTCACAACAGCCGAAACCGATTTCGCCAAAGCCCCAGCAACAATTCCTGCAAAAGAAACGGAAACCCATAAACAGAGATGAAGATCGAGAAGACAAAAATGGGAGGTGGGGTTCGAGAAGTTGCGCGTACTTGTGGGTGCGGCTGAAGCTGAAGCAAACCCACAAACTAGAACGGCGAAAATGGCGGCGAAAAGAACCCAGCGCCTTGCCATTTTCGATGGTTGGTTAAACAGAGTTGAGAAATGTCGACGAAGCGGCTAACATGGCGATGAGAGAATCGAATTATGATGGAGATTTTGTGAAGATGAAATGGATTTGATCGATTTTTATGGGTTTCGATTAGAGTGGAAGTTCATGAAATGAATGAAAATGGGAACCAAAAATGGTTCGGAGAAGGCAGAGAGAAGCAGAATGAAAGCTCTGTGGAAAATAAAGGCCGCGAAATTAAGGTGCTGACACTGCTTTTATACTTAAAATTTCAAAGTTTTTTTTTGTTTGTTTAATTTATTTTAATAGCAATTAATATAAATCGATTTTTTTTTTATGTCCGTACCTCACTAATGTCTCGGGATGTCACGGGGCATACCGTCTGACCCTAAGATGCCATTAGTAGGTATAGATTTGAAATTAACATACTGCAATGCCACTGGTAGGTATTGATTTGAAATTAGCATACCGCAATGCCACCAGTAGGTATTGATTTGAAATTAGCATACCGCAATGCCACCGGTAGGTATTAATTTGAAATTATTTTTTAGGTAGGTGACCACCATGAGATTTGAACCCATCAACCTTGTGCACCACAAGACCCTCTATAATCAATTGGGCTACCTCATGATGGTTGTTGAGTGAAAATGGATTAACACCAAATTATATAATCAATCGCGCCTCCCACTCATTCGATAATACAATCATTTAGTTGGTTTGTAAGAAATATTGTTATCTTAGTTGAAACTTTTCAAATTAATGCTTATAAGGGTATAGAATCAATATACTCTATGAAATAACGATGGAAAAGGTAATATCTTCGATTTTTCATTTCAATTATATTTTTAGTTTAAAACAATTTTAAAAAGAAGATTTAAATCTATGAAATCAAAATTATGGACATATTTTATCGATTAAACTAATATTTTCATTGTTCATCTCAATTATTGTTGGACTACAAAACTTTTAAAATTATAGAATAAAATGTTATACTAGTTAATATACTTAGTATTTTGTCTCAAAAAAATATAATTAGTACTACTTTTCACCTATCTCAAAAATTAGTTTCATTTTTAATCCTAAGCTATTTTTTGCATAAAAAACATGCAAATATGTTATTTATAGTTATCTCTAATAACAACTAATTTATTTGTAAAAGTTACCCCTAAACTAACTCAAGGGAATTAATTTTAAATTTTATTGAAAGCAAGAAGATTGACTTTGGACATTTAAAGTACAACCACTAAAATAGTTCAAATTACTATTCAAACCATTTCTATTTTATTTTGGTTATTTTAGTTTAAGGTGTAATTTAGTAATCATAATATTACATATTTTAATCTCTTTTTGCTGAAAGTTGTTAATTAAAAAAGGTAAGAATTTGCATGTCCAAGATTTTTAGACCAACCCAAACTAGAAACACCAAACAAAAAACATTACCAAATAACCTTTTAAACTGGTTGTTTCTATATTATCTACACAATTACCGAAAGGGTCAGTGATGCAATGGTTTCATTATTATGTTGTAAACTAGTTCAACATCAACGTCACGGGTTCGAACCCTGGAATAGTCGGTATTTGTAATCCCCTCCCCCAATTTGTACTAAAAAAAAATACTACTTTTTTTTTTGCAATAATTGATTATTTTACATCTCTTAGACCTTTAAATTAATTGGATCCACAAGTTTGAATGTTTTTTTTATCTACTCAATTTTGTAGCAAAGTTTGACTATTCTGTGGGCATTTCTTTAACATGAATAAGAGAGTTTTGCTACAACAAGAAATGTGATTCAAAATAACCTAATCAAAGCATGGACAAAAATGCTTTTATTATATACAATGAGAGACTAGAGAATGCACAAAAAAAAGGGGGTTTAAAATCAAACTTGGTAGATCATCCCCACTTCCAAAGTAGATGCATGAGGCACAGTCCAAGCATAGCTTGGCCCTCTTGAGTTCCTTCTCAAAAAATCATACCCATAATTTATGACCATTTTCTTGACCCAACCTGACCCTCTGTTTGCTTTGACATATGAATGTCCCATTATGAAAGCCATGCCTGCCTCTCTTGCTTCCATTAGCTCTTGCAGCTCTCTCCTTGATTCCACATCCATTTTTGGGCTCTCTGGTACAAGAAACCTCACTCTTTTCCTCACTTTTTGTGGTGACTTTATCTCTCTCACCTCTGATGTCTCTCCTCTCTCTCCTCCTTCGTCCTCGCACATCCTCACTCCATCTACATGTGTCGAGCTTGTCCCCACCACCCGCATTCTCTCGCTGTCTTCCTCGTCCTCCACCTTCACGCTCGTCTCCCCCTCCTCGGACCTGATGAACTCTGCAATGCTGCACACCAGGTCCTTCTCGAACTCCATGTCGTCCTTGTGGATGTCGCGGTACCCGTATCTTGCTATGCATCGGTAGAGACGGAACTCTTTTGGCCCGACTCTTCCTACGAGGAATCTCTCCCCAGGTCTCACGTGTGGGACGGGGACGGATTTTACGCAGAGGAAGACTAGGACCTGGTGGAAGGCGGGGAGGTTTGTTACGAAGTGGGAGAAGATGGCGGGGATTCCTGAGACGAGCTCCGTGTATATGAGGCCGATCCCGCGTACTCGTACGATGCCTAAGCCGGGACCTAGGCCGAGGAGCCAGTTGATTGAGACTTTGTTTTGAACGTCGAACTCGTATTTCTTGCGCGTTCCATAATGCCATACGTACATGACTAATAGGAAGATGAATGAGAGCGCAATGGGAACCCATGCTCCTTCTCGAAACTTTATGAGAGATGCTGAGAAGTAGAGTGATTCAATGAACCCGAAAATGAGCATGAAGGCAATGGCAAAGAGAAAGTTTTTGTGCCAGCACAAGATGATGACTACGGACATTAGGCAGGTAGTCACCAGCATGACGGTTATCACTGCTAAACCTGTCGGTATAAACGGCACAACGATCAGTTTTACATGAAAAATTGCCAAAACTATATGCACATATGTACATCATAATCAGCACAGTCAAAAGTAGAAGTTTCGACTTTGGAGTATACGTGGTCGGCATTAGTATACTGTCTATTCCCGGTAGGATTAATGAGATAAAAACCTTTTCAAAGAAGACAGTTTTCTTAAGCAACTCGATTAGCCGTTGCAATGATAAATGAAATCTAAACACAATGAAAGGGAAGTATACCAGATGCATTTCCCAATCGCTTCGTGTCTCGAAAGCCACAGGTAATAGCCAAGCATAAGACCATCAACAACCAGTTGATCTCTGGTATATAAATCTGGCCGTGGATTTTCGAAGACGTATGAACGATTTTGACCCTTGGGAAGCAGCCTAATGCAGAGCACTGTTTTATTATCGAGAAGGTCCCGGTAATGACAGCTTGACTTCCTACCACCGCAGCTAAAATGGCGATGACGAATACTGGCCATCTTATTTTTTCTGAAACATAAAAATACATGTTGAACTCTTTTGACATTATAATGTCCATTCACTTCTCTTTGATGTACAAAATTATCACGTACCAGGAACAGACACGTAAAATCCGATTCGATGGTCATTTTCTGCACCGTGATGTTGAGAAAGATAAGCAGCTTGTCCCATGTATGCCAAGACCAAAGATGGATAAACCAAAAAAGAGAAAGCAATCTGCAATAAAACAGCTTAAGGTTAGAAAAATGAATTTCAACTTCTTTGCATGCTCTAGATAGATAGATAGCCCTTAAAAACATTTGTTCTTAAAATGAAATATCTAGCAATTTCAACTAGTAAGCTCGAACAACAACGTGCAAATAATTTTTTACATAAGGAGATTTGTGTGAGAGAAAAATGATCATTAGCACATTGCTACATTTTTACAACCATTTTTCGTTGTCGAAATTCCGAATAGTACGCAGCATATGTGAACTCTGAGAAAACTTTTAGTATGTAAGAATCTAAAACTAAAGACTTATGTTCAAAATTTCAGCTGATTGAATAAATAACCTGGATAGATAGCTGCGAGAAGTGCCCGAGATCAGCAAACATTGCTTCCGAACCTGAATATCAAGTAGGAAACATCAGATAAATAAAGAACAGAGAGAAGGAGGTTAAAAAGAAAAGACGGATCGCAATCCACTCCCGTTACCTGTCATACATAACAGGATCCCGCCGAGGGACATCCAACCTCCCCTTTGAGTCTTCTTCAGAAATTTGTACATATAATATGGGGAGAGTGCTTGGAAAACATGGGGATTCCAGTAGAAAATATTGTACAACCCTATGCCACTGATACACAGGAGCCAGGTAATTACAACTGGTGCAAACAGAAATCCGACTCGATGGGTTCCGTAATGCTGAAGTGCAAACAGGAATATCAATATAGCACAAGCAACTGGGACTTCAACATCTGCAGAAGCATGAAACTATGAGTACTTTCATGTTTTACTCTTTTGATGTGTAGAGTCAACAGGTCCCTCACTAACATTAGGAGACCCCACAATGTAGAGGAGCAGTGTCTAACATGATGGAATTATACTCGAACTCTCAGACGAAGGACCGGTTTATACTAAATTTATTTGTTCGTGTACTCTAAAAATATCAAGAAACAGAAAGATACTGTTATGGTCATTTCCAAATTCCACTTGGCTTTCCAAAAGCATTTTGTGCAAACAACTCTATTCTGCTAATTTAGCAAACAAGAATAGATTTAGTAACAGATAAAAGGGTAATGGAGGATAACAACAGCTTACAAAGAATTACAACAACTCTGATTTGGTTTCAAATTTAACACTGTAGATGCAGAATCTGGTTTCCAGAAATCTTCTAAAATATGAACAAAGTTGTATCCGTGTTACATATTCGCACGGTGTGAAATAAAATTGTCGACTAGAAGATATAAGGATTAGGATATCAAAAGTCCAATATAACCAAACATCCCAAGCAAATGGTAACTGATGCAGCCAAATAGTTTGACAAGGCCAAATTAGTAATTATCTTTTAAGGTCACTATTAGCAGACAGCAGCAACTCACACACAAAAGAAAACTTAACTAGTTTAAGTTAAAAGGACCCATCAACAATAATGAATGGTCGATAAAAACCCGCTACCAGAAAAATGTTACCTCCCAATTAGCATTGCAATGATAACGAAAGATCTCGTCGAAGTGGGGTAATATGGATACTTCAATGGTGACTTAGAAGGTAATGGTTTGACCAAGAAATGAAGCCTAGCAAATTGCATTCTATTTTATTTTATTCCCCTGGTCTAAATCCTATAGCAGCAAGCCAAACCCCATAAAAAAGTTCAAAAGCTAATTTAACCCCTCTTTTCCTTTTCTTTTCCTCTTTTCTTCACATGATAGTGATTTGACTATGATTGGAACCTGAGGTATTTGTATATCAATCATATACGCAGAGACCCACAATAATTTATGTAATTATTAAACTATGAATCCATGTCAATCCACTATTCTAACTGTCTGTATTACAATAATAAACAATTATACCAAAAAGCTCTTCAGATTTGCATATCTAAATGAGGAAACACTTGCAAATTTTCTAAAGTCCCTATACAATGAAGCATACAGTGTATCAGCAGACAAAGTCAAATAAAAAGAAGAAAAGAGAAAGCACAGCCACTTCCAGATACTGTAGCCAGAATCCTGTCTCAGCTAAGCTAATCAGAACCATTGAAAAAGAACAAGAAGAACTATTCATCTATTTTCCTTTTTTTCGAAAATCGAGAAATCAGAATTTCGCTACCCTATAACCAGGGCACCACTGGCCTGCCCCTAGACTGTGTTAACAGTATACTTCGAAGGGTATTCTAGTTTAAGAACGGGTATCTCTCAAGGAAGCATGCCCTTGGAGTCCGTAGTCTCAACCACAGAGGCTGCCCCTTGGGGACACTGTTCATCATTTTTTTTTTGGTATCCATTACTGTCGGGGAGAGCTTTCGCGCACCTCGACTATTGTCACGAGATATACCGTCTTACCCTACCACATTTGGATGCCAAGAAAACTCGTAGGAAATTAATTACTAGGTGAACTCATCACCTTGTGCACCCTATGCCCTCTTTAACCAATTGAGTCAATCCATAATGGTTCAGAATACCAAAAAAATCATCTGGGTTGATCAAAATTTCCATGGAAGTTCAAGAAGTTGAGTAGAAAGAGAAAAACTTACAGCGATGGTGTTCTTTAGCCATGGAAAATTCCAGCCCAGAAACAGCAGAGAAAACTGCCATGAAAAAACCCCAAAACAAGAAAGTTCCATCAATACAAACACAAACACTAAAAACCACAATCATTTTCAAGGAACAAACAAATAAACGAACAAAAAACAGAACAACATGAAGAATTCTACACTACCAGAAATAGCAGGGGTAAGAACACCATCACCAATCACCATGCAAGCCCCAATCAAAGCAAGAACAAGCAAAATCGTCTGCAACACTCTATGCTTTTCTAATGTCGATTTCAACCTCGACCCACAATTGTTCTTACTAATTAAATCAACCCCATCTTTCGTATACTCCGAAAGCTCTTCATCTGCGAGTTGACAATTGGGCAAGGAGCTTACTCTGGCATGGCGGCAGAGCAATGAATACAGAGCGAAAGTCCCCCCCTCGCCATTATCATCAGCTCGAAGCACAATAAAAACATACTTAATCAAAGGAATCAGCGTAAGAGTCCAGAACACAAACGAAAGAACCCCATAAATCTCATCGTTGCTTTCAGAGTGTTCAATATCCTCAGCGAAAGTGCTTTTGTAAACATACAAAGGGGAAGTGCTCAAATCGCCGTAAACAACCCCTAAACTCTGGTAAGCCAAAGTTAAAACCGCTCTCCATGAATCCTTCTGCAACAAAAATCGATCAAAATTAACAAAACCACAAACAAGATGAATAAAACTAAACCGCCATTTGTAATACCTTAACTGGGTTCCCCCTAATCGCACTCTCCAGATCCATCAATGGCTATTTCAAAGCTTCAAAACATTTAATACCCATTAAAATCAAAGCGAAATAAAGACGACCCAGATGAAGAAACGCCCTCACCAATCCGCCAAGTTTCGAAGTAAAATTAAAAACAAGTAAGGTGTCTTCAATGGCGGACCCACCGATGCAGAGGAGACGGGAACGGACAAATCGAGAGGGAAGAATAAGAATCAAAACGAAAGAGCAGAGAAATTCAGAGATGGAGCAGAGAGGGATATTTTGAAATTGTTGAAATTGTGATATTTTGTCTGAAAATAAAAACTGTTGAAGAACAATTTGAGTGGGCGGAGTGCTCTGCTCAGCAAGCACGATTCAAAAAAAGTTTGAACCCACCAAACAAATTTAAACTGACCCCATCAAAATTTCTTCATTTTGTTGTTGAGTTTGAAAGGCTGCATTAAGGGAGAAAAGGTGAAAAAATAAAATAAAAATTATTTGTTTTTTCTTTTTTGGATTTATGTATTTTGTGATTAGATATTTTGGTCTATTTTCTTTTTTATATACTTTTTTTTTTTTTTTTATATTTGTAATTGTGTGGTGTAGTTTCCGAGATCTCGACCCATATCGTCTGACCTTATAATATTGGGATGTCAAAGAAATTCTATGAAATTAATTCATAGATTAGTGATCATCACTCAAGCAGGATGGTTATGTATTCCGGTAGATAAGACATTGTTCATCTAATTTCCACCTAATTTGTAGCTGCCGTTCTTTGTAAAATAAAATCGTTCTTTTTTCCTAGAAAACTTTGATGCTTTTTTTGTTTTTACTATATCATAAACTTTTTGATATGACAAGAAATCTGATGCAAAAAAGAAAAAAAAAGAAAAGAAACTATAGTAGATAAAATGATTTCTTTGAATTTCTACACAAGCCCAAATAAAGAAGAAGCATAATGATTTTGATTAAAGATAAATGATCTTGATATTGAAAAAGTCTTTGGGTAGAGAGTTCACAAAAAGAGGGATAATAATTAAGAAGGATTTTGAGTAGTTAGGAAAGATTTGGTAAGCATAAAAATTTATATGAAGTTATTAATGGTTGAGGTAGATATGAAATGGGTTAGTGACGGAATGATTTCATTATTTGGTTGCAAATCAGTTTAACTCTTGTGTTATCGTATAAATAATAAGTGTATTAGAATAGAGATTGTAAAAAGAGTTTAATTAATTTTGTAGAATGCCTTGAATAAATTTAAAATCGGTATTTGTAATTTCCTCCCTCAACTTATACTAATAAAAAAAAAAGAATAAATCATCATAACTTTTATAACGAGTTTCGAAATCAAACATATAAGTATGGTATTAAATTCATTTTCTATCCAACAATGAAATCATCTCGACAGTAACCCTTTTGATAAACTACAAACATGTAAACTATATTTTAAAAAAAAAAAAAAAATCAAAAACAAACATGTAAGGATCCGTTTGATAATCATTTCGTTTTTTGTTTTTTGTTTCTAGTTTTTTATTTTTAGTTTTTGGTTTTTTGTTAAAAAAAATAAAAACAATATATATTTGATAACTCATTTCAATTTTCTGTTTTTAAAAACTAAAAACCAAAAAACATGATTGATAACTGTTTTTTGTTTTCAGATTTCACATTTCACTTGGCTTTTTTAGTTTTTTACTATTTATTCTTGATTGTTTGATACATTTTTAAAAACAAAAACAAAACCTTGTTTTTAAAAGCTACTTTTTTTAATTTTTATAATTTTTTTAATATTTTTAAAATTTTAAAAATAAAATCTAAAATTGGTTATCAAATGAACCTGTTTTTAAAATATTAAAAATAAAAACAGAAAGCCAAAAACGAAATGGTTATCAAACCGAGTCTAGACTATCAATTAAAGAAAGCAATTATTATCCTATACGAAATAATATATTTTTTAATCTATGATGCCATTTTTTTCACAAAAATAAGAATAAAGTTAATATATTAATAATTTCTAATATATATATATATTTATTATAATGACCAACCTCACACTCTTTATGTGCATTAAAGTAATCTTTAAAAATTCAACCCATTGATTAATATTCGAAAAAAAAAACAAAATTATATTAGAAAATATGAAAAAAGAAACCAAACAAATCAAAAGCAATTTCTTTTTTAATAATATTTATTTTTTTGGATTTTATGTATTTTGTGATTAGATATTTTGTTCTATTTTATTTTTATATACTCTCTTTAGATAATGCACTGTTCATCTCATTTCCACCTAATTTGTAGCAACTGTTCTTTAAACTACAATAATTCAGTATTCCGAGAAAATTTGATGCTTTTTTCTCAATATCATATATGGTTTTGCTCGATTTGGCAAGAAATCTGATGCTTGAAATATCCCTTTCAGTTTCTCCACTTGCACAAATAAAGAATAATAATAAGGGATTTTTGTATGTATAATAAAAAAAGGTAAAATATATTCATTTATAACACAATCAAAATTATAAACATCTAAATTGATTTCTATTCCTGGTTGAGTTCGGTGATAAAATTCAATTAGTGGTTAACTCAATCTATCACTATATTGAAAGTTATTTTCAATCAATGATAGAGTAGACTCATATTATCACTCGTTGAATTTTATCACGGATGGAAACTTATGTGTATGAATTATTTTAAAAAATTTGCTTCAAATATAATAGAGGAGCTAGAACGTACTGATGAGGGTAAATTATCTAATAATAATATATATTTTTAGTACACGTTGGGAGTGGGAGGACCACAAACTCTATTGTACTACTGCTTTGAAATAAATGAGAATTAAATATTGATTCTCAAGGTCAAACCCATTATCACGGTGTTGAATTGTATTATCACCAAACAATGAAACTATTAAGTCATGACCACTATCCTTTCATTAGAATAATAATTTTGAATTAAAGAGAAATGGTCTAAATTTTGCTAACAAAAAACAATAGTTAAACAGTATTTTTTTTTTAGGATCATAAATCTTCTCTCTCTTTTTTTTTTTTCCCCTTTTTTCCTTTTTATTCTAGGATCATAAATCTTCTATCAAAACGCATCATTTTTTTATTCTGTTTTATAAGTTTTTAAGTAGCAGGATAGTAGGATATTTAAAAAGATACTAACTTATTAATAATAATAATAATATTATTATTATGATTACTATTAACCAACCGGTTGCCGGCTCCTGGATAACTAATATAATAATAATAATAATAATAATAATAATAATAATAATATAATAAAAATAATAATAATAAAAAAAATATTATGATTAAAAAAGAAAAGGAAAAAACATTATAATTTTATTTATTTAGTGGAAAGTAGAACACCCCCATTTGTTGGCTAGAGGATTAAGGTTGATCAATAATCGTCAACTATTATTTTCAGATATTAGTATAATTATCAATTATTATTATTATTATTATTTTGAGAATCGTAATTATCAATTATTATATACTTTATTGATGTATATTTTTTTTTTGATGATATATACTTATTAATATTTAAACTAACTATTTTTTTTAGTATAAATTGGGTGAGAAGATTATAAATATCGATTCAATAGATCAAATTCGTGACTACATGGAGTGAAAATAGATTAACATCAAACCACATAACCAATCACACTACCGACTAATATTTAAGCTAACTATTAATTACAAAAAGCAATTACTATAACATAAATAAGAACACACATCAAATTAAGGTTGATAGGTTAATAACTTCTCTCATGGATGGTAATTTGAATTAAATTCTCCCTCACTATATATATACCATCCTCATAGGCTTAAACAAAAAAAATCAGATAAAAAAATATATTTTGTTCACCAACACACTTAGTTATTTTGTTAGTTTAGTAACAATTTGACACTTATATATATCCATTAAGTTATTTTTTTTTATTTTTTTTTTGAAAAATATATCCATTAAGTTATTACTCTAATTTACCATAAACATTTATTTAAAGGTTGCTTCCAAAAGCCTATAGATTGAAAAATAAGTTTCAAACGTTGGTTTCGGTACATGGTATTTGTACAAGTGTTGGTTGAAGCCATACGGTACAAAACTATTTTCTCATGTTTTATTTTTTAGTACAACTTTTTCTTTTTAATTTCTTTTTTTTTTGATAGGCAGGTCGGGGCTGTTTGTTTGACATATTGAAGTAGATTTAGTTTTATAATTTGTTAACTCTTCATGAAAATTTATATCTAAAGTAGTTTTTACTAACTTCTCTTCATTTTGCCAACCGAGTAATAGCTCCAATGCTTACCTAGTGATTTAGGGGTTTTGGGTTCGAGTCTCTCCTATCCTCAATTGTTGTAATAAAAAAAAAAACTCTTCTTCATTTTTATTTTTAAAAATAATTTATAATTACTCAATCATTTCTAACTATTTATATTTAATTATTCGTTTCATATCAATCAAAATAATTTATTTTTAACCACTTATTTTATTTTCAAGTTGTTTGCTATAACTCTGACTTTTTAATAAATAAATATAATTTCTTAGGTTAAATTCTACTAAAATATGTCAAATAAACACTCTTTCAAGTTGCTACACTCAACACAAATTTTACAAAAAAAAAAGTTCACTTAATTCTATACTAATACCGACCTTTTATTTATTTATTTTTGATATCCAAAACTATTTGAGTCAGTTTACGCGCACCTCAACTAATTTTACTAGACATACTATCTGATAGGGGTGCACACTAACCCGACAACCCGAGAAACCCGAATCAACCCAACCCAAATTGTCGGGTTGGGTTGGGTTAAAAATCATGAAATTTTCATGGGTTGGGTTGGGTCAAGGGTTGGCCTAAATCAACCCAACCCAACCCGGCCAACCCGAATTTCATATTTAGTTTTAAAAAATATATACTTTTACTCATAATATAATTATTATGTTATTTAATTATTTATATTATATGTTGCATATTTATTTTATTTAATTATTATTGTTATACTTTTATTTTTTAATATTT